>JAKSZP010005608.1:0-96443 GCA_022478985.1 Massospora cicadina
CCCCCTCATTGAATGGTGGAAGATTCAATAAATTATATCAACTGTCAACACTAAACATCTATCAATACCACACCATATTTTCTAATCAACTTTCTTCTTTTGGATGCTTGCTTCCCTCCCAATTTTGGGCTCAATTGGATTAATTTTAACGGTTTTGTGCATCCTCTACCAATTGTTCGCTGGAAACAGATCAACCAGTATTCAACACTTATGGTTCTATGCCACTATGGGCCTTTTCCTTGTCGTTTAGCAATTAGATTGGTCCAAATTGGCGCACATGGATGAGTAATCTGATCCTAAGTCAACTTCCCCCTTTGAAGCGGAGGAATAAAAATCTTTATCAATTATTTTTACCAATTCATTAATTTTTGCAATAAAAAATTGTTATTAATTATATATACTTCTCTTTTACTATTCCACATAAAAATATATATTTTTCATTTAATGTTTATTTTATGTTTTTTATGTTGTATATGTATATTATCTTCCTGTATGAAATTTTTTTCTTTTAATTGGCCCTCTTTTAAATCTTCATATTAGTTTTTCATTGATCAATTATTACATGGCCTATTTTAACCTCTTTGATTGTGTAAATAAACATTGATGACTTCTCAGTAATCACAAATTAGCCTATCCAAATGCACTGAACTTATGTAATTGGCCCGATCTGCACATATAATATAATAGTAATTCATTGCCAACTTCCAATTGATCAAATAGTATCAATCTTTAGAATCCTTTCATTTTGGCATTTTAAACAGCAAAACTGCTATCAAAGGCTTGAGCCTGCAGCTTGATTAAAGTATTTGTGAGCTTCTTGACATATTGGTAGTATCTTTTCTCCTCAGGATCTTCTAAGACTGAGTATAGCAGCAATGTAGGGCCGTATGCCTTCCATACATAACCTGGAAGGTGACATCTTAGTGACAGAGTGACAAAATATGTTGTAAGCAGACATGTCCAAGCTTAGAAACATTAGTTATCAGATAATGTGTCTGATGTTAGCTTCTGGAAAATGTGTTCACAAGCATCCCATTTATACGCTCAACCATTCCATTTGTCTCTGGAAGATAGGGAGCAGAGAACACACCTCTCCCCCCATCAATTGTTTGAGCTTTGTGATAACGTTAGTAGTAAAACTACTTCCATTATTATTCAGGATAACCCGTGGATAACTATGTTTGTGAATGACACTTTCAAGGTTAGACTTGGCTGTATCACTACGCTTACTTCCCAAATAGCCTTAGATTCAACCCACAAGTCAAGTGGTCAATATCCACAGTGACATACTTAATCTTAGAGTTGCTCGTGGGAAGTGGTCCAACAACATCTATGGATACAGTATGCTAGGAAATTTGGGCTGAACAAGCTGGCATGATGTACTCTTTCCTAATGGTTTTTTGCCTTGGCATTCAGCGCAACACTCAGTGTTTCTTGAATATCAAAGTGCATCGACTCTCAATAGTAATATCTTTTCAGATTCTCCTTTGTCTTCTTGTATACACAGTGTCCTATGGCCTTATTAGCAGCCATTATTAGATCTGTTCAAGCCATAAGGCCTTGGAAAAATGACCTTCCTTCCTTTGAACATTTATTGTACAATATTTTATTTTTGACAAAAGTGTTCTTTTGTAGATCTGTGAGCATTTTTTGGCAGATTTGGGCCCAGTTTGAAATTCTTCACTAATAATTTTTGGAACAGCTTATCTGCAGCCAATATGAAAGTGGCTATTATATGTAAACGGTATAGAAAGTCAGCATTTTAGTGCTTCACTCCTACACAATGCTTGATCATGTAATTATAGGCTTGCGGCTTTAATGCCACCGCATTAATTGGCCCTCTAGTTCCTTCAAGTTAGTCAGCGATATTAGGGACCAATGATATGTTACAACCATAAAGTGAGTGCCATGCAGATAATCCCAAAATTGCTTTTAAGCGTATATGACCTCCAAGCATTCCTGAAGTGTCATTTTGTAGTTCCGCTCATGGACGTTTAAGGTCTGAATAGCAAAGATGAATGGATGTTTTTCACTGTCTTCCCCTCTCTGAGACAACACAGCTCCAACTTCCATAAGTGAAGCATCAGTTTGGACAATAAATCACGCAGGAAGTCTGGGTAATTCAGGACTGGGGACGTTATTAGGGCCAATTGGAGCTTATTGAATGCTTCTTGACAGGCCCATTTCCAGTCAAATACAACCTTGTCCTTAAGTAGATGAAACAACGGCTCTCCAATTCATGCAAAAAATGCACTGAATCGTCAATAATAACCAATCATGCTCAGGAAAACTTGTATAATGCGCTTGGATTTGGGCCTTTTCATCTTTGGTCTTGCATCTAATTTGAACTTCTGAGGTCGGAGTCCTTCTTAGTATAAAACAAAGCCAAGATATTCCAATTTATCGTTGAAAAATTGGCAATTCCTGGGCTTGATTTTAAATTAGCTGCTGCTAGTCACTTAAAGACCTCAACTAAATGTTCCAGATGATTGTTGAAGGTTTGGCTGAAGACACTTATGTCATCCAAGTAACTAACACACAAGACAACTTCAAATTCCCCAGGATTGTGTCCATCGCACTTTAAAACATATCTGTGGCATTACATAGCCCTTGTGCCATGCTTGTCGTTTATAATAGGCCCTCTTGAGTTATGATGGCACAATTTTTGCGCTCCTCTTTGGGCATATCAATCTGCCAGTATCCTTTTGTAAGATCCATAGTGGAGTAGAACTTTGCGCCTCAAGCTGATCTAAGGCGTCATAAATTCGTGGAAGGGGATAAGAATACTTCTTTGTGATGTTATTTAGTTTTTGATAGTTTATGAAAACCCAATTGCTCCCATATTTTTTACTATTAAAATTGGGGTGACCTAAGGGCTCTATAATGCGGCCAACATTCACAACCCAGAAGCTCTTTTATCTCTTTCAGAACAACCTTTTCTGCTGCTTTTGAGAGTCTAATTGGGCTTAACCGGATATGGTCATGGTCACCAGTATCCTAGTATGTATCACATTCCTGGTACAACCTTAATCAAAATCATCCTTCATGAATATTTCTTGATACCTCAGAAAAGAATTCTGAACTTGAGACTTTTCTGGGTCAGTCAGGTTCCCTAATTTGGCCATATGGATAACATTATTGATACAAATGGTATATTTATCATGAAGTACTATCTTGTCTAGGGTCCCAAATTTCATGAAAGGTCTGAGTTTCTGTAGTTGGGAATAAATGCAGGTGAGCAATCACTGAAGCCTCTTTATATCAATGGCCAATTTGTAGGTTTATACATAAGATGTTAATCTCTTCATGCCATTTAATGATTATACCAGTTGCAATATTCGGCTCTAATTGGGACTTAGACCATGATGGGAATTTTTCCCATAAAAGTCCTTCTGGAATTCTAATAGTCAGCCCGATAGGGTGAATACTTGAGGTTGAGGCAGCACAGTAATTTGCTGATTTGAGAGCAATGGGATTTTTTATTCTACAAATCTTTATTAGAAGGGTCTTAATCTTTGAGCGTAATTTTGTGTACTTAATTAGGACTATGCCATACTTTTTAGGACAGGTAGAAAATTAGATTTGTTTTGTTTAGTTTCAGCCTTTCCTCTTTTGTTTTTAAGTAGCAGGATGCTCTGACCCAAGATGGTGAGTGTATCTAATTTATGATTCATTACAAGACCAAATTTTCTTAAGAATTCAGTCCCAATCAGAATGTCATAGCTTGAATTTGGCAATACTATGGCTGGTGCCATAACTACAAAGGATTGGATACATAATGGTAGCGTGCTGTAAGCCCTGAGTGATTTAGTGTTGTGGGCTTCTGACGTGCCATACTCTTGGCAAGGGCAATATTGGGCGCAAACTTCAGCTTTTTGACTAATTTGTTGCTGATAATGTTGATAGGGGCCCCACTATCAACGATGGCCTGAACCCAAACCTTATTCACTTAAATATCCACAAATGTACATTCTGAGTAGGTAACAGAATCGTTTATTAAGTGAATATTAGGTTAATTGTTAAGTTCCAAGTGGGACTTCAGACTTGAGCAGATCTCTTAAAAATTCTCTGCTAGAGTTTTCATGGGTATGGCCATTTGCACGTATTTTAGTGTGAGCAAATCGTATGAACATTTAGGATGGCTATTTACTCCTTGATTGATGATCTATTTGGCACAGGGCCTTGATACTTCAGCCTGAGCTTCTTCAGTAAGTTCTACCTGCTTAAAATCTTTTGCATTGGCTTAGGTGGTAACCATATAAACATCCTCAGTTACGATGTGGTGCAAGCTATCTTCAGACACTTTTTTCAGTCAAGATGTAGCTTACCTGGGTTTGGTGGAATGTGTGTTAGGTCATTAGTGGAGGTAGAGAATTCTGCTTTTACTCCACATGTTCTTTTCCCACCTTTTTATTATTAACCTTTAGGCCACATTCACCACAGGTTTTTATCTGCCCGTCTGTAGCACTGATTAGCAAAGTGTTTTTTGGCCACAATTATGATAGGTAATTGGCCTTGGTTGCAGATCGGTTTTTGGTTTGTGGGCCAATAGTTCTTCCCTTGAACGTTTATTTTTAGTATTTTTTGGTCCCAAAAATCAGATTTCGCTAATATCTGGTCTAGTAATTGGCGTCAAAGCTATTTGCGCACTTTCTCAAAAATTCCGAGAATTCTAAGGCTTCCTTGGTTAGATTAAAGGCTGGGATCATGACACACTGGAAGTCATGGTATGGTTTGACAGCATGCTCCATAGCAATTTTTGCATCAAATTCATCTAAAACATTAGACTCAAGTAGGACCTGAGACTCATGGTAGGACCTATCCTTGAAGTCTCTGATGGACTCATTTCTCTGGAATTTGATATTGAGCAGATCCGTGTTTCAGGAAAATAGCTTATCTGGCCCTCCAAATTGCCTTATTACTGCTTTTTTCATATCTGAAAAGGACCAGTAATCACCAAGATAGGGCATAACAAGGTCAACAATATGGATTTTTAAGCAATTGATGAGAGCTGTTGAATTTTCATGATTGGATTCTCCTTGCATTGCTTTTTCAGACAAAATTTTAGAATATGAAAGTACATTCCAATCTTTGTCAAACGTTGGCAAGTTTAAGGGTTTAAAGTCATTGCACCCAGAATTGGCCAGAGGATTTACACTTCATCTGGAGTTTAAACGTCTTGGGAATCCTCTGTTAGAATTAGTCCACGTTTGTGATGATTGTTATCAGGAGTTGGGATAGAAGGCTAAATTTTAGACATAGAACGAACATCTGAAAATCCGTTTCAGCATCTGTCTTGACCCCTGAATACTCTGCTTTGTGTAATTGTTCCAAACTGCTAGAATTAAATCCTGATTTTGGCCTTGGGTTCTTTCATCAGTCATTTTCTGCACAAATACTTAGAGGTTTTACTACTCTCCCCCTCAAGGACTAGTTGAACAGTTGCATCTTTTCCCCTTGAGAGCATCAATTTCCTTCTTAAGACTCTTACGTTCTTTTCTAAATGTATTTTGAGAAGCCAATATATGCTTAAAATCCCCAGTCATATCACAACTTGGTCATTCGTCGCTGATAGCTGAGTTTGGAGCTCTTGCTTTTTCTTACACTTTTGACATTCTTGTCTTGTACTGACGACACTATTGACATGAGTCTCAAGAGCTAGTTCATGTAACTGAGCGAGTTCCTCATCATGATTTTGTCCCTACTGGCATTGCGAGCCAGATTCTCAAGACTCTTTGAATAATGCCCAGCTCAGTTTGGGCATATTCATAGAGCTAAACATGCATTACTTTCAAATCCAAATGATTTCTGCAAGCAGAATTGGCATCTTCTGTCAGAAGTTGGTCCAAGAAGATAGAAAATAGGAGTAAATAAAATTTTAGCAGCATTTATTGATATTTTGGACCAACTCACTGGTCATCCAAGGTGAGTGAGAACCTCAGCTGCAATCTTTAGAACTTTTTCAAGGAGTTGTTCTTTCAAATTATCTAATCTTCTATGGGCATCTTTGACCTGTTCTGTATTGTTGACGATGATCTAACTGTCTTTATTGAAGCTGAAATTTAGCTTATCCAATAGGTTAGATTAGGAAAATCGCTCTTCCTATTGAACTCTGTATATCTCTATAAGCTCTAGATTCTGCCAAATCAGAATAATTTGGGTGTGCTTAATGGATGGTTGTACAAAGCTGACCAAGAACTTATTGGTTGCATGAGTACTAGTGTGGCGTCTGGATAGAGTTGTTATTGTTGCCTCTGGGTATCGCATATACAACTCCATTTTGAAGGCCTGATCCTTCAGGTAATAAAACAGACCAAAGTATGGGTCCACCTGAATGTAACGATTATGTACCCATGAAAGAGGGTCTCCATCTTCTCCTTCACCCTGTACAAGGGGAACTCAATAGGGCCTGTTGAGTTCATATGCCCTTCTCCCACCGTGATGAGATCTAAGGAGTACAATAAACTATCTTTAGTGTTTTGAAGAGAAGTGCTAAAGTACTCAGTAAATTCTCAGTCACTGGTTTCCATATCATTTTTGTCATATATTCTGGAAGCTTCTTCCACGTATCCAAATTGATTATTAATATAAAGTGTTTAATGTGCTTTTTAGTGAGCACCACTTGTTAGTTTTGAGACTTTTACTTGCATATTAAATTTATTCTTGCTTCATTAGTTTGGAAGAGTTTCGGCCAAAGTATCCTCAATTCTTTTATGGGTCTTATTTTTTTCTTAACCGTTCTGAAGCTCACAAAGCTAAAACAATGAAACTTGGATCTTATGGTATCTTCTAGGTATGTTTCCCTCTTTAATCAGGTAACTCTCCTAATGCAGCGAATAATGACAAGCTCCCCTTAACGCTTGTCTACACTTCCTAATATGAAGATAGAATTAATAGAAAGAGTATAAAATGATCTGATATAAGATGGAAAGATGATGATATGGAAAGATAATTATATTAATTCAAGGCCAGGCGCCAGTATTTTATACCTCTAGGGCATCTCCTGGTCATACTCATCTATCAGATGAGTTCATTAAATCCATGCCAATCTGCTATGGATTATGGTCTGGTATTAAAATATCCCCAAGTTGATTTGGCTCTTTTATTAACTTTATTACAATCATTTTAGTCTGTTTTAAGTCACTACTACTCTCATAATTGCAAAGATACTCAGCGTAAGTTTAACACCTCAGCGGTGTATATTTGCCTTTCAACCAACCCATTTACATTTTTTCATGCATCTAACGAGATAAGATAAATGTAGGAAAGGAATATATGAAATTTTAATATTGATGCACCTCTAATTGGGACGTTGGCAGGCTCTTGATAGTACTGGTTACTCCATATTTGGGCCATCCATGTGCAAGTACTATTGTTCTGATTACAATGATTAAAACACATAAAGTTTAATAATTATAATTATAATTGGATTATATTTGAAATTGCAATCAAGTAAAATTCTGTAAACCCACTTGATTCACCAAAGTGGGTCCCTAATCGTCCATAATAATAATACTATATCATATCTATTATTAGCTACTATAATTTAGTTGTTTATTTGAAATTAGGCGGTTTTTGTGAATCTGATTTAACAGGTTATGCAGATGAATTGGGAAGGATCAAAGGATCCATCAATGAGAGTAATCTGTCAACATTAATGGTTTTCACAAAGAGGTTTTTTGAGTCAACCATCAAAATCCAATCCCCCTGTTTTGTGTTGAGCATCACTAGTAATGAAAAAATTTCAATTAAAGACCATGAGTCACCTGAGTCTTACAAGGAGTCCTGCCTTCCTGACGATTTTGGATTTATTATACAGTCAGTGCATTTTTAGAGCGGGCGTGGCTATTGACAAAGCGTTTTAAAAGTGGCAGTCACCTTGCATAAAGTCGAAGTATTAGCAATATTGGTTACCAGTTCATAATGCATTATTATGTCTTCTAAGCTCACTAAGAAATTAAATTTTTCTCACCTGGCATTAATTACCAGCTAAAAGTTCCTAATTGCTGGATCTGAGTCAACTAGAGAACTAGGAGCCATGAAGCATTACGCTTGAACTTTGGACGTATTGTCTTGTCTTTTCAAGCTGCGGTGCTTGAGAATGACCATTATGATTCCTTCATAGTAACGCAGTTCCTAGATGAGTTTGGAGGAATCATTGACTTTACTCAGAGTCCATTTATTCTTCTTAAATACAAAATGCCACTTGTGTTCTAAGGCAAGGTGAAGAAGGGGCGGAAGAAGCTTTTTTTTGTCTTTAAAATCAAGCATCTTATTTACCTATTCATCTATACCCTGAAGATGAAGGGAACAGAGAAGCAACCACCAACCTTAGAAATAGAGTCAGTTTTACCCTTGTACTTCAGAGAAGAGATGGACCTGCTTCCTAAAGGATAGAAGGTTATGCTGGTAAACATAAGTATCAATTTCTCAGCACAAGCAATTCTTGAGATTTATTGCCTTGAAGAAGCTATATAACAGGAACACATATTGATGCCTGGATTTTACGATCTTACCTACTAAGGAGAATTCATAGTCCTCCTTGAAAACATTGTCAAGCACACTGTCAATATTGAGTAGGAATTTAAGTATTGCTTATGCAAAGATGTACCACTACTCTGATACTGAATAAGTTTATGACATTGCTAGCATCAAAGAAATTGGGCTTTAAGTGCTATCCAGACAGGAAAAGCTTGAATTAAATGAACTCTTAGATTAATACACCAATATTTTCAGCAATGTACCTACTGATTTTAATTTATTTTGAGGTGGAGTTCACAGGATGAAAACGGTGAGCGCATATACTTCTTATTAAATCCTTACCGCCATTACAGAGTAAGGAAGAAGTCTTTAAGAGATAATTACAGCAACTAATGGATGAAGGCTTGGCAAGCCTCTGCAAAAATCCTTGGGCTTCACCTTATTTCTAGTGAGAAAGAAAGATGTGCCTAATCACATAGTCATGAATTATAGAAAATTTTATGACTTGATAAAGAAAGACTCTTACGACCATCTGTGCATTGATGATGCTAATTATGACTTGATAAAATATGCTAATTCTAAGCAATGGACTGACAATTGGATAAAGGCAGATGGAGCTATCACCAGAAGACCATAAGTGTGCGATGATTACTACTAATGGATATATGAACCAACAAGTATGTCACAGGGCTTGTTCAATGCCACAACTACATTCTAATGAGTGCATGATCAGGTCCTTTTAGATCTTAAAACGTCAAGTGTGCTCTGCTAAGCATCACTTTTCGAAAATCAATTCAGCCTGAAATTTAGCTCCACTAAAGAGATTTACGAAAACTATTAGCAAATATGGCGGGAAACCCCGCAAAAGAACCCGCAGGCTATGCCAAACGAGCCAGCATCACCTCCATATGAAGCAACCCTCGGTTACCCACCTCAGGGTCAACCAGAATCACCTGCTCTCAAGCAGCAGCCATGAAAGCAGGCACCACCCCCCAACCTGGAGCTACTCCAACTAGCGCCAGTTCACCTGATCGCACTTCTGCAACCTGCACGCCTAACAGCTCTGTGTGCGCTGCCTCCCACCAACCCGCTGGGCCCCCTCCAACCAAGGAGGCCATCACCCACGCTGTTTTAATGGCGTCTGCTCAGTTGAATGCAACTCAGCCCATCCAGGCATTCACCTCCCCCATTGTGTCAGCTAATTCAGCCCCATCTATTATTGCTGACGCCATGTTTCTGGCTCCCTCCATGAGGGGCGATACCCAGCTACCTGGCCCCCAAATCCTCAGAAATAAAGTTGGATTAGCCGCACATTCTGGTTCACTAAGCACCAAATTGGGACAATCTACTCTTCCCAATGAGGATTCAAATGGTTCGGATTTTGGAACTTCACACCAGTTCCAATCTCACCCGTCCCATTTAAACCCCGTAATTGGCACTTCTCAAGTCGGCACTTTATCTCAATATGCTGAAAACGACCAATTCACCAATCAGCCAATGAGTTTTGCCCACAAAATCACAGCAAATACTCGGGCTGAATTTACCCAAATAGATTGGGATGGTGATGAAACATCGCCCTCCTCCCAATTGGATGGAGTTAATTCCAATCTGGATGTGACTCCCCAATTTAGCGAGGCCCAACAATCACCTGGCCCCCAAACCCTCAGATGTAAGGTTGGATTAGCCGCACATTCTGGTTTACTAAGCACCAAATTGGGACAATCTACTCTTCCCAATGGGGATTTAAATGGTTCAGATTTTAGAACTTCACACCAGTTCCAATCTCACCCATCCCATTTAAACCCCATAATCGGCACTTCTCAAGTTGGCACTTTATCTCCATATGCTGAAAACGACCAATTCACCAATCAGCCAGTGAGTTTTGCCCACAAAATCACAGCAAATACTCGGGCTGAATTTACCCAAATAGATTGGGATGGTGATGAAACATCTCCCTCCTCCCAATTGGCTGGAGTTAATTCCAATCTGGATGGGCCTCCCCAATTTAGCGGGGCCCAACAAACCGCCCTCTCTTTTAATATGACGCCAGCAACTGCTGTAACATTCCAGCAACAAGGGAACTCTGCAAACTTGTCCAAACCACCAGCTCACACTCAACCCGCAATTGCAGCCCAAAGAAAACACAAACGTACCAAAGGAGCCACTGGGGCGTGGCAAAAACCTCTGGCACCAATGCTACCCAAAGCTGATCCCCGTGAAGTGGCGTTTATTGCTGATGTTAAGAAGAAATGGGCCGAAACTAGAGCGCAAAAAGCTCTACCTCGCTCAACCCTCTCCCACGCAATTCGCCTTTATTATGGGCATAACCCTGTTGAATTCTATACAGAGGATTACTTCTCATACTTTGCAGCGATTGCGGAGACATTCCCAATTAACACCACCATCCATGAATCAGTGGAGGGCCACTACATCGATGTGGGCTTCACTGAAGCTGCCCTTGCTGACCATGCTGCCACCTCCAGGTCATTATTCCACGTGGATCTCTTCGCATCTCCCACACATGCTCTCACCTGGAGAAAATTTCATGGGTTACTTTTTCCAACCTACCAACGACTGTTGATCCTGAGTCTCTTAAACTGGCACTCCATCGTGGTTTAATGGAGTTTGGGTCTGTTCTTTCAGTGGACTTTAGCGTCCCCTCTTACTATGCTCCCACTCAAAGAGCTCGCACTGCTAGGGCGTCGTTCATCCCCTCCCCCACTGTATCCCGCAACATTGAGATTATTCCTCGTGTGGCGGTAGTTGGGGCATGCCCTGAGATCTTTTTTGTCGACCCTGATCAGGCGCGCCCTGGTGTTCATGGTGTAACGCCCTTGGACACTTGTATAGTGGCTGCACAGCTCGAAAACAAGCCCTCTTAGCCACCACCCAGGGGCCTAAACCAGGCCAAAAACGATCCCACGTGGCTGCAGCAGCAATTCCGCAACCCACACAATGGGTTCCCGTTCAAGACCTGTCCCCTGAGGCCTTACGCCTAGCAGTTGAAACAGCTAACCCCACTATTGGTATGGGATACCTTCGCGCTCATGCCCCCTTCCAATGGGCACCCCCTCTAATCTCCCAGAGTCAACTCCCTCTCTCACCAAGCGCAAGGCATCTCCCACAGGGTGCCCCTCGTCAGCCACCCCCACTCAGGGCTCCGCGGCACCCCCACCAACCTACACCAGCGATTTATCGCATCAACCCTCAGCTCCCAATGGAGCTATGCCCACCAGCATGGACTGGCAATCCGCGGCCTGCGGTAGAAGTGCCACCTCAAAGAGTCCTACCCCAACCCCACAGTCCATTTTGCGCGGATCCTTTGCAGTGTTGGAGGAAGTGAATATGGACTCAGACTAATAAATGGGGACACCGCGGAGGTTACCATTGAGAACCCTCAGGTTTTTCCCCTACAACGGAGCGGGGGCAGCATCCTAGGCTGGCTTACTGGGTCCTCCGCCCCCCCTACCCTCTCCTTCCCCTCAGAACCCTTGACGCTCCTCACGGATTGCAGCTAATAGTCAAGCTAAAGGACTCAAAACTAGCCGCCTCACAGCAGCAGGTTTAAGCGCTGGCAACCCCCCAGGACATGGAGGGGAACAGCTATGAGTCCCCATGGCAGCACCCTGGCCCTGCAATCCATCAACGCAAATGGGTTGCGGGACTTTAAGCGGAGAGCCCGCCTCCTCTGAAACTTCAGGTCAGCACAAATTGACATCGCTGCTGTCCAGGAGCCCCATATCCTCCCCCACGAACAATCTGCATGGAATGAACAGTTTGGAGGCAACTCCTTCTGGACAAACCATGCCGCCCTTATTGTTTTGAATCCCCGGGTTAAAACCCACTCTTTTTTACAATATCTAGGTGGCCGCCTCATACTGGCCAAACTCACCACTCCTGACTTCTCCTTCTTCGCTGCAAGCATCTACCTGCCTAATGCAGGTCAGGAGCAAAATCGGCTCTTGGAAGAGCTCCTCCAACTCAATCTCCCACGGAATACAGTCCTCTTAGGAGATTTCAACACAACCATAAGTCGCGTCTGTGACTCTTACCCCCTGCAGCAAAGGAACGCCATGGATCAAGTCGCCTCCAGGATTTCCTTCGCCTGAGTGGCTTTATAGATGTGCTTCCACCCTCCGCATCTGGCCTAGGTTGCATGACTAGGATCCAGTATGATGGAGGAGCTTTCCAGTCAGCGTCACGCATAGATATAGCACTGATTGGCCCCCTGCTAATTGGCCGCGTCTCCTCTCCCATCTCTCGTGACAACCATCTGAGTGATCACAGGTCACTCACCGTTGTCCTCACCACCACACTTAGACCGTCGCATAGGTTCTGGCCTAGGGTTGCCCCAGCTCTTCTCAACAACCCCTTCACTAAGGAGAAGCTGTCTATGACCATCCGGGAGACTCTCACCTCCCCCCACCCCACCTGCTTGACCACAAGGCTAGATGGGCGGTGACCAAGGAGGGCATCACCCGCGTTGCTTACAACTGTGCCAAAGCCCAGATGACTGCAGCTCGCGCCAGAGTCAAAAGGGCGGAAGCCAGAATCAGATATCTAGAGCGAAACTGCCAGCCTTCGCCCTCTCCCAGATGGTTGGAAGACTGGGAAGCGGCGCAGGAAGCACTCCGCTTGGAGCTCACACTGCAGGAAGAACGGGCAGCAAACTTTACAACATCTCGTTACTATGCTCAATGGGAACGCCCCACCCGCTTCTTCTTTCAGAAACAGAAAGCCCGGTCAACAGCGCAGGATATTACTGCACTGAAGATTGGCACTACAACCACTTCAGATAAGGAGGAAATCATGCAGGAACTACACCGCTTCTACTCCAGCCTCTTCCATGCCACCCAGGTGGACCCATCGGACATCCAAGACTTCCTGTGGCGGGCTCCAGAGCCGCCCATTGACCCACGGGCTGATGAGGCTCTACTGGCGCCTATTTCCATCCAGGAGGTGATGGAAACCCTTCTGAAATCCCCACGGCTTAAAGCCCCAGGCCCAGACAGAATACCCTTTGAGGTGTACCTTCTGGAACCTGCAGTGATAGCTAGAACCCTCCGTGACCTCTTCGCTGCACTCTTGGTGAATGGCGAGGTCCTCCCCGACTCCAGAGGCTCAATCACAACCCTCATTCACAAGAAGTCAGACCGTGAGAACCTGGCGAACTGGCGCCCCATAGCGTTGATCAACACAGACCACAAGCTCTTCACGAAGCTTCTGGCCAACCGCATCACCAAATGGGTGTCACCTCGCCTCTCCCCATCCCAGCACGGTTTTATTCCGGGGAGGTCGTTATGGGACAACTATAATGACCTTCACGTGACTTTGACTGCTAACTCTCGTAAGGTGAATGGCTTTGTGGCTCTCCTGGATATGGAGAAAGCATATGATCGGGTAGCCTGGAAGTATATTGATGCTTCCCTGGCCCGCTTCCATCTCCCACCCGCAGCTAGGCGCTGGATATCAGCGCTCTATGACCAGCTCCACACCAGAGTCCTGGCGCCAATGGGTTTTACAGTGGCAGTACCAGTTGGACAAGGTCTCCGGCAAGGGGACCCCCTGAGCCCTATCCTTTTTAACATCACCCTTGACCCCCTCTTGGCCTCCTTACAGGACAAGCTAACAGGGATTCTGGTCCCAGGTAAATCCCCCACATGCACCATGGCATTTGCAGATGACACTGCCATTGCATTTGGCTGCCCTGGGGATGTTGCCCTCGCTGCTGTGACCATTGAGAGGTACACCAAGGCGTCCAACGCCATGGTCAACACCTCCAAGACAACAGTTGTACAGGTTGGCTCCCCCACCTTCCCCCCACCATTTGGTATTGAACCTGAGCGCGGTACCTTCCGTCACCTGGGCGTTCTCACCAACCAACAAGGAGTTGCGCTAAAAGACAATGAGGACTTGCTCCTTGCAGCAGTTAACTCCAGTATTGCCAGCTGGAACCGGTGGCACATCACCCCCAGGGTCGAGCTCTGATGGCCTATGTGTTCCTCCTCTCCAAAGTCTGGTTCCTAGCGCACGTCTGCCCATTCACAGATGCCTTTTATACGCGGCTCAATGTACTCCTCCTCTGTTGGATCTGGGGCTCAAACCATCCACCAATGGCCCTCTCAACCATTGCCCGACCCTGCAATGAAGGGGGCCTAGGGCTTCTGGACACGCGATCCCACACCACCACAATCTTCCTGAAGTTCCTATGGCCAATTGTCTGCTGGGACGCGACCCCCATGCCCCAATGGGCGCCCGCCCTCCGCCAGTCAGTGTCAGCAGCTCTGGGTCTTCCTAGAGCATCTCTGACCTCATTAGGGGAGTGGCTCACAAACCACCCAGGCCATCGCCTAAAACCATCCTCATCCCCCTACTGGAACCAGGCTCTCCTTGCCCTGAAACGAGTAGGCGCGCGGATCCACCATGCCTTCCCATACAGAAGGGAAGGCCCTGGCCTCAGCCCCCGTCGCCATGCAATTGTGCACAATGGACAAGTTGTCACAACTCGCCTCAACCCCCAAGATCGTCCTCCCATCCGCCCAAGACTCCTTGAGCTCCTCCCTCCCTCCGTGAGATTTGACCTTAAGGAATTGTGGAAGGACGTCTATCACCCCATCCTGTCAGCAAAGGTGTCCAACACCTTATGGAGGGTGCTCCACTGTTCATACAGGACAGGGGACCGGACTGGCCCTACCTTCCAGCACTGAAGCTGCCCCCTCTGTGTGGAGCCTATTGACTCACACATCCATCGTTTTTTCACCTGTCCAGGTGTCGCCGCATTTTGGCCAAAGGCCCGCGCGCTCCTCCATGCTCAGCCCTGGTCTGGACACTATGTGCAAGACCTCATGTTTGAGCAGACATTGCCTGGTTGCCACTGACCCCTCCATGTCCTCGCCTATGCCACAGCCATCTGGACCATCCATAACTCCTTCCTTCGTGCTGCCTTTGACCAGCAGGTGTGGACCCTTCCACACATGATCACCCATTTTTGGGTACACTTTGAGATGGCCTTGAAGGTCTGCACTATGTCGCCAACCCTCCCCCGCTCAGTTGTCACTGCAGCACGGCTCTGGCGCGCAAACCCCCTCCCTTTCTCGATGCCTCCTCCCTCCCCTTCCCTCGCCTCAGGCTCTTAGGAGCCCAGGCGTAATTCAATAAACATCGATGAATCCCCCCCTTGGGTTGGGACCATCTATTACTAAAAAAACGTCAAGTGTGCTAACTAACTTGAAAATTCCACGGTCTTTAACAAGATGTTCAAAGACTTCTAAAACACCTGTTTTGAAAATCTGGCGGATGATATGTGGTCTGGCGGATGGTTGCACAGGAGTTTAATTCCCAATGATGCTTCAGAAGGGAGATATGATGATCGCCATTCCATAAAAATACAATATCCTTTAAAAAATGAAGCCAAGGATCCTAAATAACCACAATCTTTATTATAAGGCAGAATCACACTAGCTTTTTTACCTTGGGGTTCCTACCATTGAGTCCATTATGGTTTATTACTTAAAACACCTCTCCTTCACATTATATATGTCCCCTTTTACATTCATCTCTTTAGCTGCTTCCCTTTCCATTATCTAAGATAACTCAGCTTCTCTTATTTCCTTAATATTATCTTGTCATTGGAGGTTCTGGCAGTATTCCAATATTCTGCTGAGGTCAGATCGCTTATCATTGATCCATATTAAATTTTAATAAATTATTAAACTCTCCCTATCCTGATTTGGTGGATATCCAATATTCAACCAATTAACAGTTTTAGCTTATTGTCAGTCATATAAAATTTCCTGACAATTCAATACCCCTTAACTGGATGTTAATTTATAATGCAGCTTTAGCTAACTTTTTCCATGATGTATCTGTGTTCATAGATTCAACGAGCCCCAAACCTGTAACAACTTCTTGGGGTATGGCACAACAGAGGCATGGTCAATACTGACCAGGTTCTGCTTCCTGAGTTCCCAAACACCTATAGTGATAATGGTTTGCTGTAGATAGATGCCGTGAATGTTTTAGCTCAGGAGGAGATCCTCCCTCAGTTCATTGGCCTTCTGATATCTTTATGTGCCCCTCGGCCATCTCATGGTGCAGTTGCACTGGGGTTGAGAGCAAAGAAGAGGCCCTTCATCTGTTGAAGTGGCGCAGCTCCTGTCAGATGTCTTCAGACATATAGTGGTACCACCTATTGCTAAGCCTTACCCAGAGAGACTATAAGTTCACTGGATGTTATGATTAGTGCAATGAGTGCTAGTGTCACAATTATGATATGACTGGACAATAATTGTGGGACAGCAGGGCGGAAACCGCCGAACATAGTATCAGTTACAATTATTTGGGTGCCCTGAGATGAGGCGATATTGGGAATAACGGGTTTTTATTGGATATAATGGGTTTTATTGGATTACCTCTATATAAGGTGATAAGGCAATAAGGCGATGTCAACATTTGATGAATATGAAGCAAATTGCCTACAATTAGGGCAACAGAGGATTAGAGAATAACAAGCCAAGTTTGAGGAGAATCAGCGGAATAGAATAGCCCAAGCCATGAGAAGCAGCATCGCCTGAAGCTGCTGTATATAAGCGAGATAAGCAATTGAGAGAGGTTATGTTTTTTAGCATAGAAGAGACAGGACAGCAAAAGGTAGCTTTATTTAAAAGAATAAATTGGGAATTGGTTGGGGCAAATGCACCTATTTTAAAAATATTTTCAAGTTTGTCTGAAAGACTGACAATCCCCAAATCATCTGTCTGTTGTTCAGTGGGTTCACCTGTGCGAATAACCCACCTGTGATGGTTGAGGTCTATCCTCAGCATCACATTGCCCTGATCTTTGGTAAGACAGGGCAGGCTGTGTCTGGATGTATGGAGGAGGAGGGGGCGTTGGTCCTGGCAAGGACGCCTAAGGGGCAGGAGCTTGAAGGAGGCCAAGGAGCAAGATGGACGTCCAAGTCAAGGAAAAATGGGAATCGAGTAACAGGGGTAGTTTTGAGATTTGATTTGAATTTGAATCGAGAATGGAATGGAACGGATGCTTGGAAGTTTCACGGTTCATTTGGGATTCGAAATGGAACTGGCGCGGAACTGTTGAGGATTGGAACTGGTACAGAACCATTGAGTGAGGATTCCGCGATCCTGCTGTAAGGTTTACACCAAGTATCAGTCAGATTAGCACCATAAGCTTGTGTTATATTTTATATTAGCTTGTAGCATGTGTATATAGGGAAGGAACTGGGAGCTAGAGGCTTCTCAGTTCTGTTTTCTATTGACCTGGCCAATATTAAATAAAAAAGAACTTAAAATTCATATATTTATACTTTGAGTTGATTTTAAAAATATTGCCTAACTGCAGCCATGTTTGGCTTGAATCAACAAGAATTGGACTTGGAGAGTGAGCTTGGGAGAGCTATTGCCTCCCTTTATACCTTGTCTTGGAGTCAAGGCATGTTGCTGGGGTTAAGTATACTTGCAACTGTCTTCCAGGGGGTGCTTGTCCAGTCTTGTAGCGCGCACAAGGAGAGTAGTATCAGGAGCCCTGTCAGCCCTATGGTCTGTAACATGGATTCTGTTGCCCAACTCATTTGTGGCTCATTGGAAGGAGCCGGTGCATTACACCACCGGATCCTAACAATACCATCCAAAATTATAATAGTGTGCTCACTACAGGGGCCCATTAACCACATAAAACTCCAGAACTCCAGTCTCCAGCCATGCCTTACCCAAGCTGTGTTGTTGAGGAGTCTTCATGGAACAACGCACCAGCTGGATATGAGAACTCAAAGTCACCTTAGACACAGTGCTCAAAAACCAAGATGAACTTCTTCAAGAACGAGATGCTTTCATGCACCAACTTGATAGTACGTTAAGCCAAATGCACTTCCTGGGACTACAAAACAAAGAGCTCGATGAACAATTGAACTATACCACTGAGTGGCTGCAGTGCGCAGAACGTAGATTGACCAATACTTCTCTGTCTTCTCACTGGGACAATGATGACTATCATGAGGAGGCATCATATGTGGAAGAATATGACACTGGTTGGAGCTGCTACAACCAAGATGGTAGTACCGGATATGCATATGAGTTGGAATGATACTTCCCTCAAATAATGGTGGTACCATCCACAGCAGTAGGTCATGCTACCCCTGAAGCGGAAGACATCCCAACTTCTGCTAATCCAGCTTCTCATTGAGAATCCACTTTTAGATCTCGATCCATTCCTCAGTATAGCCCAAACCCTGTGAACAGGATGAGGAGGTTAATATTGAAAAATTACCTCTGTTTGACCGCAATGGGAACATTCTTGGGATCAAATGGTTTGAGTTTGCAGTGGAAGGTGCCTCTGATAGACAAAAGGCTAAATTGGTTATATCTGCCTTGGATGTCAGAAGTTCCAATCAGGTCTCCTGTTACCTTCCAAGTAGCTCTGTCACCTATAAAGATTTGAAGGATACCATACTCCGCCTGTTTGGGGGTACCTCGAAGATGTCACAGCAAAAAGCAGAATTCTTAATGATCAGGTTCTGTTAAAATGAGACTCTCCTAGAGTTCGCTGATCAATTCATAACAGAAGCCCATGTACTGATTGGAGCTGGGTACTTAGCAGAAGCCAATGTGTGCATTGCCATGTCCTCCATGGTGAAGCCATATCATGAACTTAATAGTATTATTTCGCCACTCCTGGATGATGACCTCTGCTAAAGATTGTACAGTTTTTGCGTCAGGTATCCCCTAACTTTTTCACCGCTGAATATAGAACAGAAGACTACTGCTGCTACTGCACCCTCTTATTCAGGAGAATAGTCTCATTCGCCTCCAGCTCTGATTAGTAATTCTCAGCCTTTCTATAACTCTGCGCCTCATCATCAGCTGAATTATACTCAACAGTTCAATCAGCGACAATGGGCTGACCATGAAAACCGTCAGCAACCCAGTTATCAACCAAGACCTAGCTATGCTGACTGTCAACAATCAGCATACCAACCTGGGGCTGGTTATGCAGAATGACCCCAAACTTTATGGTCCAGACCCGCTTATGATAATCAAGGACGTAGCTCTTATATGGTATACTGCTACAAATTTGGTCGACCTGGTCATTTGTCAAAATTCTGCCATAACCGCCATGTGAACTACATAGACCAAGTTCAATAATATCAGTGAAAAGATGGAGCGGAGTAGAGACAGGACCTCTCTACCTCCTCAATACCCACTCAAAATGTCCCTGAATCAGTAGTAGTATATCCTGTGGAAGCCCCTTAATACAATGATGATATTTTATATCAGCAGCTGGTTGGAGGAGTAAATGTAGTAACCGTTCTCAAGCTAAGGCGTCGGTGGAAGAAGAGTCCCCCAAACATATAAAGCCCTGTGCCTGTCAAATGCTTGAGCAAGCTTCCTCAGACCAACTTGAGTCTGCAGCAGATGCGCCAACTCTGAAATGAGTAAACGTCGCCCTTATGGTAGATGCCATTTTCAAAGAATACCCCCAAGTTGGTGAGGGGATAATGAATCTTCTTGGGAAAAGAGAGCCCATAATTGTTCACGTATTAAACAGTCAATATTCTACTTATTCTGAGTGTACACAATGTGATATTTTTGTAGCGAAAAATAGAGTTCGTTATAATAGATACTGGTGCTCCAGTCAACATAGTGTCCACTAAATCAATGGCAAAGTTGCGTTGAAACCTGATGTGGACCATCAATTGGTTTATGGAACTTCTGGAGCAGTAAGCACTGTCTCTGAGGGGGCTTACAGTGCGCTACCTCTGCGCTTTGGGTCCATTATCATTGTAGCCCCAGAATTTGTGCTTCCAAATGAAACCTATGCCCTTCTAATTGGGACCGCTTTCCTGTGACATTTTGGGGCTGTTGTCAATATGACAGAGGAGACCCTCACCATTCCGGGTCAGCAGATCCCAATTTACTTTACCACTAGTGGAGTACAAAAGGATCTGGTGCATATGAGCCATATCAACCTTGCCTATAGTGACGTGGTGATTCCAGTTCGCTACCACCAACTAAAGCGCAAGACTCAAACCCTTCCTCAGCAGATATATGAATATCAAGAGATACCTCTTCAAGTGGCAGGACCTATATCTATCCTTTCTGGCCATCAAGTCTTAGTGAACGCTGAGCTAGAAGTGGAAGTGCTGAATGGGTTATATGGGAAATTCAATGGGCTCTAACTTCAAACACGGTTTGAGCCACACGTGGCTCCAGGGATTATATTACTGGGACATGGGGAGTTTAAGGTTTTGTTGCAAACCTTCACAGCAAACCAATGAAAATCCGCCGCCATCAAATTGCAGCATATTTACATCTGATTCCAATAGATGAGGTCCATCAGGTTCATGATTTTGGGTCATTGAATGATTTTGGTCTACCAGCTAAGACACCTGCTGATGTACTAATGGTGGTACCATGGAGTAATTTAACTGGATTATTGGAAGAACAAAAAGATCAAGCAATAGCTTTATTTCAGAAGTATAAGGAATTTTTGCTGTTGACAATCATGACTTAGGGTATGCTCAGGGGGTGGTCCATTGAGTAGACACATGAGATTATCCACTATAAGGTCTCGGCCAATCCACCAATGAAGGGCAGCGGAAGATGTTGTTACTGAGGAAATTGACAAGATTTTAGAGCAAGGGATGCTTAAACCGTCCAAAAGCCCGTGGGCTTCGCCTGTACTAATTGTAAAAAAGAAGGATGGCACCAACCGCATAGTAATAGACTACCAGAAGCTCAACAGTATTACAAAAAAGGATTCATATCCCTTACCAGAAAACGACAATGCTCTGGACTGATTAGGGGGAGCACGTTACTTTTCTATGATGGACTTGATATCAGGTTACTATCAAATTGAGTTACCCCCAGTGGAACAGGAAAAATGCGCTGTAATCACCTCCAAAGGCCTTTTTCAACTGACGCGGTTGCCTCAAGGGCTGTGCAAGGCCCCAGCTACATTTCATTGAGCCATGGACACTATTTTTGGTTACTTGAAACTGTCATGCATCCTTGTATACTTTGATGATATTAACGTTTTCTCTCAAACCTTTTCAGAGCATCTCAATCACTCAGAAGCAGTATTCTGTCGGCTGGATGAAGCGAACATTAAAAGTTAAAACTCAAAAATGTAACTTTATAAAAGATCAGCTGGAATACCTGGGGTTCGTGGTAGACTCTAAAGGGCTTAAACCACAGCTGGCTAAGGTGGAGGCTATCAGAAAAATGACTACTCCCAATAATAAGTGCGACATACAGGTATTTTTTGGGAATGGTCAGTTATTAATGGTGCTTTATCCCTAACTTTAGCTGTATTGGGGGCTCACTATTCGAGTTGTTAAAAAAAGATGCTGTGTTCTAATGGATGGAACGTCATCAATCTGCTTTCAATACAATCTGTATGGCATTTATCAGTGCACCAGTGTTATAATATCCAAACCTTGATCAGGAGTTTATCATTCAAACAGATGCATCCCTCTCCGCTGTTGGGGCTTTACTTTCTCATAAAGATGACGAGGGAGAGGAACATCCAGTAGCATACTTTAGTCAAAGTCTGAACTGCAATGAGCATAATTATACTGTGACCAAGTAGGAGTGCTTGGCAGTGATCTATGCATATAAGCAATTCAAAGTCTATCTGCATGGGGTAAAGTTTAAAGTCATAACAGATCACACGTCACTATTCTGGTTGCAGAACCTCAAAGAACCTGAAGGCCATTTGGCTCTATGGGCAAAGTTGCAGGCTTATGATTTTGAGATCCTCCATCAGCCAGGAGTAAAGCATCATAACGCTGACTGTTTATCACAGTTACTGACTATTGCTTTGACAGCAGACCTCAGTGACGTGATGTACGATAAGATGCTCAGCAGAAAATATGACGACGAACTGCCCCAAGTAGTCAAAGTGTTAAATGAGATTACATGAATACCTTCCAACAGAATGGGGAAATGTAGCGGATCTTGCAATTCTATGTTGAATTTTCCGCGCCCCTCAGCACAACCAGGAATCATTATGAGTACACACAAGGCATTCAGACATGGTGGAGTGTGTAAGACTATGGAGTTGTTATGACCTCAGTATTATTGGGAAAGTATGAGCTTTTATGTGCTCAAAATTATTTCCTGTTGCCATCAATACCAAGTGGAGAAGCCATTTTGCCGAACAATGTCATATCAGTTAGTGAAACCACATTTTTTTTGGCACACAGTTTCCCTTGATGTCTTGGCCCCTGATAACTGGAGCCAACTGGTGTAAGTACATTCTTGTGGCTATTGACCACTTGACCTAGTGGGTCAAAGTGAGGGTGATACGAGACTTTGGGGCAGTTATGGTGGCTAGGTTCATGATGGAATGCATTATTCAGTGGCATGGCTGCCCTCAGTTTATTCTCACTGATAATGGAACCAACTTCACCTCGCACATCCTCCCCAAAAAGAGCAAGCTTAAGGGAATCTGTGGGGTTCTGATGACCCCATACCACCCTGAGTCCAACGGAATGGTCAAACGGCTGAATGAAACTCTGGTGAACATACTACAAAAATTAGTAACAATCGACCTTCTGATTGAAGCTCTCTCCTCTCCACTTCCGTGTTTGCCTATAACATTAGTTACCATTACGCCATGGGGAAGAGTCCCTTCCAACTACTTTATGGCTGACACCTGGCTCTTTCAGCGTTTCTTTATTTGTGTGTAGAAGACACTGGCGGACTAGAACCCCACCGCTATTTAACTAACCTCTTGACTATTCTGATCAAACTGCAAATTGAAGCATATTCCTTCATCTTAACCAAGAATATCAGGAATCAGGCCGCTGATCAGGCATGCCATAGTGGGCTGGCGCCATTCAAGGAAGGTGATATGGTTCTATTTCAAGACCAACATGGATTCAGGCAGAAACACAAGCTGGCCATTTTTTGAATTGGTCTGTTTAAGGCTATAGAGAAAGCTGGAGTCAACGTGTATACCATCAAGGATCCTGCAAGTGGTTGGATCATTAACTGAGTACATGAAAAGTTCCTCCAACCTAACAAACAATAGGATATTATTGTCCAATCAAGAAGGGGTTTTGCCGAGATTCCATATGACTGGATGATAATCATGGGACAGCAGGGCGGAATCTGCCAAACATAGTATCAGTTACAATTATTTGGGTGCCTCGAGATGAGGTGATATTGGGAAATAGTGGGTTTTTATTAGTATAATGGGCTTTATTGGATCACCTCTATATAAGGTGATAATGCAATAAGGCGATATTAACATTTGATGAATATGAAGCAAATTGCCTACAATTAGGGAAACAGAGAATTAAAAAATAACAAGCAAAATTTGAGGAGAATCAGCGGAATAGAATAACCCAAGCCATGAGAAGCAGTATCGCCTGAAACTGCTGTATATAAGTGAGATAAGCGACTGTGAGAGGTTAGGTTGCTTTTAGCATAGAAGAGATGGGACAACAAAAGGTAGCTGTATTTATAAAATAAATAAATAAAGAATCAGTAGGGGAAATTGCTCCTATTTTAAATATATTTTCAAGTGTGTTTAAAGGACCAATGTCCCCCACATCATCTGTCTGTCACTCAGTGGGGTTGACCTGTGCAAATAACCTGATTGATCCTAATGATAATGTCCAAGATTATAACAGCTGATCAGCTGTTTGGGTAATTCCCCTCGCTCTAACCACTTTTACTTGTTTGGGTGAAATTTTTATAACCACCAGCTGAACCTCATCATTCTAGGGTTTCTGCTATGTTTCAGGCTCTGGATGCCAACGATTCAATATAGTACATTCCCTGATGGCGCTCATTGAAGACATGGTTCTATTTTCTTCTATGGCTGAGTTGGTTTCAGTGATGGGATTCCATTGTCTGGCACTGAAGTGGCCTGTCAGGTGGCATTTTCTGCGTCTGCTCCCTTCCTTAAACGCTTATCACAGATTGGACAACTTCATTGAGGATTATCTGGTGCTCAGCGCATCCTTATCCCCTAAAGCTGGAACCCACCTCCTTTTTCAGTGCCACTGCATAATCTTCCCCCTTCATCATGTACTCCATACTATCCCAAGACCACCAGTGGATGTGGTTACAGGCTTTGCTCCTGGTGGCCCTGGAGTACATTCATTTCACATCCTTGGTCACTTTACCTCCGCTCTGAATTTTACCCTGTGTTACTAGCCCAATCTCCTCAAGAAACTCATTTGTGAAGACCTTCTTCCATCCTGCTGGAAATTCATCTCTATTTTGTTACTAACACTGTCCCCTACAACTCCACAGCCACCTCCCCTTTGCCAGCGTCCAAAGGGCCTAGCAAGTCTGAACCCCCTGTGAAACAGTGAAGGTAAAAGAAGCATGCTTCACGATGATCAAAGCACAAGTTAAGCTGAAGGAAGCAGAGGTGGCAAGATCAATTTTTAAGGCAGCCCCAATTGGAGGACCAAGCTATTTGCTCTACTATATATTAATTGTGCTATTAGTTTATTATTTATCTGCATAAATATAGTTTTGTTTTATTTGGATCCTCTTGATTTCTTTTTCTCAATTATTTTTTTTATTTCTATTTTTGCCATGTCTTATATTAGTTATATGCACAAAGGAACTTAGTGTGCACATAGTTGATAATCCGATCACTTGCTGGGTCTTTAATCATGTAGGTATCAGCATACATTTTCACTAACATCTCAAAGGTCCAACCTATATGCTTGCTAACTTATTCCACCATTCAAACCTGTGCTGGTTGTAAAGCTGGACACACTCATGTATGGTAAAATGTAGAAGCCTGGTATTCCAGCATTGATCAGAATTGTGATTCTTGATCTTTTTAACTAAGCTTATTGTTTAAGAGACCACCATACCAGCCATCCTTTTTTTTAGTACTAGATGGTCCCAACCCACCATACCAGCCATCCTCTGGCTTCCTAAAGGTAATGTAACCAACACAATGACGCGTGATCCAGTCATGACATTAAACTTCACTCCTGAGGATACACTTAAAACGCTTGTAAGTGTAAATTATGGCTAGGCACTTTCACTCAGTATCACATATTTTCTCGCATGGCAGTTTAAACTTCACGAAGTAAGCGCCGGGGTGTCCACCCCCTCTTCATCTCACTGGGATAATACCGCTCCAATGGTGGAAAGAGAAGCATCTATCTCAATGATGAACTCTTTACCATAGTCTGGATATTGCAAGACTGGAGTGTTGATTAACGCCATTCTGAGAGTATCATAGGCGCTCTAATAATGTTCCGTCCATTTAAACATGACATTCTTCTTCAGGAGCACAAAGAGTGGGGTCCCAATTCAACTGAAATTGGGAATAAAGCATCAATAGTACCCAACCATGACTACAAAACACCCGAATAATCCACTTGGTACTTGGCCAAACTATCTTTCTTATGGCTTCTACCTTAGCCAGCTGCGGTATATTACCTTAGCATCCACCACAAACCAGAGATACTTATTTGGTCTCTATAACAAGTGGCATTTGCGGGGCTTGATCTTTACTTTGGCCTCTGCGAGCTGGCGGAATACCTCCTCAGGTGACTTAGATGCTCCAAAACGTTCGTGAGAAGATGTTAATAATGTCAAGGTACACAAGGACATTCAACAGCTTGAGGTCCCCCATAATAATGCCCATGGCCCTCTGGAACGTGACTGGGGCATTACATATAGAACCTCTGGCATTTAAACGGTCTAGGATGTCCCCTTGGAGGCAATTAGCACACACTTTTTTCCACCATAGGTAACTCAATTTGTCAATAACTGGATATTAAGTCCATCGCTGAGATATTGGGCATCACCCAAGCGGTCCAAAGCGTCTTTAATTTGGGCATTGTATACAAGTCCTTTTTGGTAATAATGTTCAATTTTTGATAACTAATTACTACATGCCTATCCCTAAAGTTTTCTTGACAATCAATACGTGGGAAGCACAGGGACTAATGGATGGCTTCAGCTTTTTTCTACTCCAACAGCATCCTTATATAGTCAGAAACTACCTATTCTGCGGCCCTCAAATGATGGACCAAATGTGGTTGAATGGGAGGGCGGTCCCTCATGTCCAAGATGGACAACCCCATGGGCGCACACCAAGTCATGGTTGTTAAACTCAAAAGTTTCCATTACTTCTCAAATATCACCATGGATCAATCTTTTTGCTCCTCTGACAACCACGCTAAAGTTTCTACGGATATTACTGCCATTAAGCTGGTTGGAGTTGGAGCTTACATACAAAGACAAGTATATCAAGTGAACCAAATTTGTAAATATGAAGGAACTCATCGCAGGGTCAAATGAAAATATGCCACCATCTAGTATCAGTGGACCTTTAGTGGCCCTTTTTGCAGTTAGCTAACAGAACTTTACCATCATGATGCCTTTTAATATTAAGCCCAGGGCCACGTGAGGCTGGAGACAGGACTGCTGGTGGGGCCTAAATCTCTGTATAGTCCTTTTGGTATCTAAGTTCAAGCTCTGTCATATATGACTTGTTGTCTAGAAGGGATTGTTATGGAGTCTGCTCATCGGAGTGTTAGTTCCTGGTATGCATATATTTGATGGTGTAGAACCCTAACTTTATTTTCCATAGCAGGTAACAGATAAAGATTATGCGTCACTTTATGTGAGATTATCTTGCACAGCATGAGTGGAATGCTTTGGCACCCCGTTGGAGGTTAAATAAACTGGGATTCACTGTCCCAGAATTTCAAATGTCTCGTCCACCATATTTAATACTTCCCAAAGTGCCTCGTGAAGGTTGCTTATCAGCATATTGTAAATGTGATTTGGCAACACAATATCCAGCACATAGATGGCGATAGACATGAGCTGCAGAGGCAGTGCATTATACGCCCCTTCAGAGACAATGCATTCTACCCAGAGGTATTATATACCATTTGGTGCTCCATATCAGGTGTTAACACTAACTTAGCTACCAGCTTATTGAACATGATGTTAACCAGTGTACCTGTATCTATATTTGTGAAAACTTCATTTTTCACCAAAAATATCACAATATGTACACTCAGAATAAGAATAACCTTCATTGTTTTATACATGGATATACAGGAAATCCTTTTTTTCAAAGAACTGCATAATACCCACTCTGACCTTTGAGTATTTTTTTATAATACCTTATATTAGGATTGTAACGTTTACCCCTTTCAGTGAAGGCACATTGGAGGAGGGTCACGATTTGTTGGATGAGGATTTCTCTATATACGAAAGTCATAGGATTTCAGCATCTCCTGCTGTCTCGCCTCCACCACTTCCTCTTTGGCTTGGGAGCGGGTCAGCATGTGTACATCATTGGCAGGTTGTTGATATAGAAACACATTAGCGGCGTTACATGGTCTGTCTGGAAGCAACTTAATAGATTGGGTGGGACAATTAAAATTGAACTAGTGGAAGTAGAGGGTCCCATCTCTACCTTTCCTGATCTTTTTAACTAATCGTACTGTCCTGGATGAACAAAATGGACTTGTCACTAGTGGAGCTATTCTCTGTTATATGTCCAAGATGACCACATGCATAACAGGTTACTCCAAAGGCACCTTGTCCACAAGTATCATTAAAAGACCAAGGCAAAGGATTGGGAAAATGAACTATAATTTGTCCAAGGATAAGGCAAAAATTATAGGACAGCTGATGATTAGCTAGAGGATTGAAAGTCAACTGTTGCAGCCCGTGCAAAGAAGAAGGGCCAGCAGTGGCCATATAAGGCTTCTGCTTTAAATTAGGTGGATTGAATGCGGTGGCCAGTTAACTAGGTAATCTAAAACACTAATTAAATGGATATCCCCTTGAAGAACTGAAGCTATCGCGTTAAAGAGCTCCATGTTTTGTTCACCACTGCAGTTATTGAAATACCTCATTAACCTCGTGTAATGTCCCCGCCCTCCTAAGTTGTGTGCATATGAAGTAAAATGATCAGAAAACTCCATTTGGTTTTTGTTATTCTGAATCCCAATTTTCAGGAAATTAACCTTCCGTTAAGTCATTTTCTCTACCCTAAACAATCACAACACTGTTTCCATGACTTCCAGATGGTAACTAAGCTAATCTTCAGGTAGCACATAACCCAATAGACACTTTCACATCTAAAGTGGAGATCTGAAGCTTAGCCTTACGGCGGTATAAAGCTCCCTTACAGCAAATTGAAAGCATTTGAAGTGCTCATGCATATTCTAATTCTGAATGAATGGGGCAATTTATCAATGCAAACACCCTCATCCCGTTTAAAGCTATGGACTCTTGGGGGGAACTTGGACACTTCACATTGGACATAGCTTGTACCACAAAGAGGGGAATACGCAGAAGGCACAGAAGGAAGGGTTAAACTTGGTTTGTCCACATGGCTGGTCGCAGTGTTTCTTCCTCAGCTGACAACACAGAAAACATGTGAGGAACTCCTTCTGGAAAAACAGAAATATCACATTAGTTTTCACTGCTTGAAAATAGACTCACACCGCCTGCTTGGTCAGCTAAGAGCTCCTCTGAAACCCCCATGATTTTTTTCTTATCACTGCGGCCCTATTCTTCACTGTCATCTCCCTTTTTTCTCTAGTTCCGCGTCATAAACTTTGGTAAAAAGGCTTTAAATCTACTTTCCGCTCAACACAATACAGCTATTGACCATAATGTTGGAGGAGTCCGCTACTAAATTGTCCTGCAGCTAAGGATACAAAGTTTACCTTGATACTCTGCAAGCTGATCCACCAGAAATTTTCACTCACGTAGTAGCTCGTCACTTGGTTTGGAATAATTTGTCTGTGATGATTTATATTTCGCCATATTGCACTGAATCATTTACTGGGATGGGTTACCATCAGATTTGGATGGATCTGTCATAGTGCAGACAGACATATAGAGTTATTTGGTTGAATCAGTGGGCTCCCTGTAGTGAGCACAACTGTTGAAATTCAAGGAATGAGATGTAGTCTTATGGATGATTGCATAGAGCTTATACCCACTGATACAACGGAAGGTTGATATGATGATCGCCATTCCTTGGAAATACAATATCCTTTAAAAAAATGAAGCCAAGGAGCCTAAATAACCACAATCTCTATTATATGACAGAGTCACACTAGCATTTTGACCTTGGTTGTTTCTACCGTAGATCCCCTGTGGTTTACTGCTCAAAACCTCATCTCATTCTCATTCTTCATGTCCCCTTTTAATCATCTCTTTGGCCTCTTCCAAATCCATTCTCTCAGCTAACTCAGCTTTTTTAATTTCCTTAATATGCATCTCATCATTGGAGGTTCCAGCGGAATCCCATACTCTGCTGAGGTCAGATCACCTACATTAACCCATATTGAATCTCATTAAATTAATAAACTCTTACCATTTTGGATCTAGCGGATAAAATAATGATCCACAAATCAATGAGTTAGGCTTATCATCCAGCCATAACAAATTTTTTGACAACCAGAAGGAGCTTTTTCCCGTTTAAGATAGAGCATCCTTAATCTTAAAAGAAAGTTCTCATTTCTGAGAGCTAGTTGGAATTCCCTGTTCATAAAGTGAACTAAAGAGGATTCAAGCGGCACCAATTGAAGGAAAGAACTATTGCCAAGATCAGTGCCCCAAGTTTATGAGAGATATCCAATGCTTTTGGGTATGGTGGGATACTACCACTGATTTGTGGCATCCTACTCATACATTTCCTAGCCTCTCAAACATCTGCTGAACATAAAAGTACTATTAATTTGGAACAAGAGCAAGATGCTTCAACCAGATCAAGCGGAAGCTAATGGAAAACCTAGATACTATATCCTGACTTTGAAAATTTCTTTCATGTTTACACCAACGCCAGCTTGTGGGTGTGGGTGCATTCTTAGTATTGGCATAACAGTTCTCTTGACTGTAGTTAAAGCTCAAAAATGGTCACGAAGCTGTAAACTAGTGGAGATGGTGTAAATAAGTTTGGCCAACTATCTGAATATCATATATTTATATATCTAATTCATATTGTACCTAATAATTATATATTGGGTTCAAGTGAGGTAGTTGTACGCCCCCAATGCCCCTGCTTTTATAAGCAGTAGCCTAAGGTATTACTATATTACTTTGTGGATTCCCAAAACCCACTGGTGCAATCCCTCATTAATTAATCTTTAGGTTTTGACGTTGTGGCCATAATACTTTTATTGTTTCCCACTCCATTCGAAGGAATTACTCCTTATCATCTGATGCTGGTGTAAAACATCATTAATAAGTTCGTCATTATTTATCTAGGCCATTTGGACATAATTTGACTAAGCTCAGTGTTTAACGCTTTTCAAAAGAATTTCCCAACCTCTAACTTTTGGCTAATTTGCCCGTTACAGATGTCATCAATATAGTCTATCAATTTTGGAGGGCTGCTTGGTAACTAAAGAAGCATCAGTTAGAATGCTGATATATGATCATATCCAAAGAGGATTGTGAAGGGGAGGGGAGCTTTTTGAACTTAAGGAGTACCAGCTTACTAGGAGAATTACTGGAGAAATTCACGTGAGCCTCCAGCAGCACTTATTCCACAAAGCGGTGCTGATTTACTAAAATAAAACCCCTTCCACTTGATTTTGTCTCTCATTTTGTAAGTTTTTAGTAAGAGTATTGTCTTCTTAAAAATACTTTAAATTGTTGGTGTTTCTATCTGTGCAGTTGGATCTGAAGCTCTTGCTCCAGTTTCAACATTTGGTGCTCACTACAGGGGCTATACCCTGTTGTTCTATTACGCTTTTTCTATCAGTATGGAGTCTGTTCTCTTAGTTGGAGGTTACTTTTTGCAGGAGATAGGGCGTATTAGGAACGTTGATGAGTCTGGCTCAGAGTCCCTGTTGAATCAAGTTTACATGATTGATTGGTTACAAGTGGAATTGTAGTCCCACGTTGGCCTAAACTATGGCTTCATGTTGGGCCATAGTCATCAAATCAACATTTTGGAACAGAGATTAAGGTCATTAGGGATGATAATATAACTTAAAGCGCGGGTTTTTTGCTGCTAACCAAACAATTGAGAAAATGAATAATTTATTTCAGGCGGATTGTCGTTTTTTCTGAAAAAAAGTTCCATATGGTCAAGTTTCTTAGGGGGCCCTTCTGATGGATGCAGGTAGTAAGGGTGATGGTGCGCAAGGGCTGTGCCATCTGCCTGCTGCATTACCCTCCGTTCTGGCTGTAAGAGCATCAGTGTAACATGATAATAAAACTGCTCACTGCTGTTTCAATTCATTACAGGCCCTTCAGGAATATGTCCAAATAGTCGCTTTATGGACTTTTTGTTAAATTTACTATAGTTTAATAAAAATGCGGATATAATCAACATTTTAGACCACATTGAAAACTATTATAGCTGGAGTCCTGATTCTTCTAAATTGGCATTAGTAAATATTTTTGTTAGTTCTGAGAGCCATGAGCTCGTTATGCCTAAAATAAAGAAGGCTGGCATGTCTTATTCTAACAAAAGGCCCTTCTTATCTAAAACTTTTGCAGATCTGAAAGGATGACAATGCATAAATTAGAGCTCCTCAACATCTCCTTTAAGTAGGACGAATCTATACAAGTATTTGTCATGCGCCCTTACTTAGAAGCACAAACGCTGTATGAGGCAAACATCAATAATAGTTTGACACCTAGATCACTCTTCGCCATGCCTGTGAGCCCTATACTGACTTTTGTTGGGTTTGATAATGGTGTTGAATGAACAGAATGATATCACAAATATTGTTTTATCTTCGCTGCTATGCTTTAGCCTTTAAAGCACAAATTTTAAGCCAGAGGAAATTGCACAAACTCACTGATGGGGTATGTCCCCCAATTGAGAGTAAACTCAGCCAAATGGCCATCAGTTTGAGAAATGTAATAATACTCAGGACATCTGCTAAAATTATTAAATTTTGGGCATTACGCAAATTATTATTTAATGGCAAGTTTTAAAAATAAAAGTTGTTTAGTGATCCCAGTGAATGAGGCAGACTTGGGAAAAGTCAGATTGGAATAGAATCAGGATTTTCTATTTTAGCCTCCTCTACAAATATATCCTTTAGGGAATTTAACCTCTATCACCTTTGGTCAGGCCAAAGTCTGATGAAATTCCTTTTCATTCAGTAGAACTGCCATAACTCACTGAAGAACGGGTTCTCATGACTCCCTGTTCCCTGGAAAAAAGGTGACGCCAAGTGGGGGCCAAAATAGTAGCCCAGCCATATGCTCAACAGTTAGTGTTACAACATCTTCCTATTTTCTTCTAGTGATGCTTCTCAGTTAAAGGGATCTCAAAGGAATTTCCTATTGGCAACTATTGGAATCCAGCCCACAATCAGGGCTGAAAATTTTAACATTTAAAAGAAAGCTGACACCTTGGAGGTCCTAACAATACACCCAAGTGAAACTTATTTTCCTGAATGCACATATGTTGATATTTTTTGTAGATAATGTAAAGTCTGTGCCATCTTTGATAGTGAGGACAGTAAATATTCTATCCACTAAACTGTAAAGCGATTGGGCCTTGCTCCTAACCTCAATTATTAAATAAGTTTTAGTACATAAGATCCTCAGTCCACCGCTTCATAAGGAGCATACAGCACTTTGTTACTGAGATTTAGATCCCTAGTAGTATCCGCTCATGTATTTTCCTGAGTTCAAAACTAAGATTTTCTTATTGAGACCTCATCTATATAATCTCATGAAGTAAAAGCTGATTTTAAGGAGAACGCTTTTGAAATCCTTAGACAAACTCTGCTATTATTTTATGAGCGTAAAGATTAGACACCAGCACCTTGAACTCTTGGGGTTGTTAACCTAGTCTCAAAATTGGTGTTGTGCCCCTAGGCTATCAGTAGATTTGAGCCCATACTTAAAGTTTACCTAATCAGATTGCGGAGTCTACTGGGATCTGCTATGGGCTAACTGTAACCTTTCATTCCTTTGGGCACCAGGTGATATTGGGCACTGAAATTAAGTTGGAAATCCTTCAAAGATTATATTTTGAGACTTTTGCGCTGTTCTGTCATTCCAATTTGGAACTTGTCAAAGTTCCTGGAATCCTCCTCCCAGACCAAGAGGACATTCAGGTGCTATTAGCTAATTTGTATTCATACCCTATTCATGTAAAGAGACATCAGACTATCACTTTTTGTTCATATGTTACCAGTCAAAGAAATTTAAAATGTTTTATTTTGGCCACATTGATGATTTTGCCCTAAGTGGTGAGATGGAGCATTCCATATGCTCGTTAGTACCATGAAAGCTTGGATGGTAACTGGGGAGGAAAAGAATCAAGTACTGTCCTTTTCAAAAAGTACAGCGCATTTTTTGCAAAAGATGACTGTGAGTTGTGTTGTGCTAATGATGTACTTCCCCATATAGATACTTTAAGTCATTCTACCATTTGCCTTCAGATAAATAGATGTTCAAAAACGGCATATGAAGTGGTTAACTCTATAATTAATCAACTAATGCAGCATGGTTTTCTGATGCTTTCAAGTGTCCTTGGGCCTCTCCTGTGTTGATCATTAAAAATAAAGTTGGTTCTAAATGCGTGGTTATAGACTATTGCAAGTTGATGAAATTATAAAAAGAATTTTTATCCTTTATCCTAATTGACAATGTCCTGGACTGTTTAAGCAGTGTGCAATATTTTTCAGCCATGGTTTTAATCTCTGGCTGTTGGCAGATAGAGTTTCCCCAGAGGAACAGAAGAAATGCGCCATTATTACAGCCCAAGGCCTCTATCACCAACTAGAATGCTGCAAGTGCTGTGCAACGCCCCAGCGACCTTGAGAGAGCTTTTGATATTTCTCTTGGTGATGTATAAATTTTTCATGTTTTCATTTATTTAGACAATAACAATAATTTTCAGAACATTCAACAAACACTTACAACACTTGGAAGAAATTTTCTGCCGCCTTGCTAAAGCAGATCTGAAAATAAAACCATGTAATTGCAATTTTTTGTAAAAAGTTGGAATACCTGGGATTTGTCATTGAAAACATGGCTTGAAGCCTCAGTCCGCCAAGGTTGATGCTATTGATCCCATGCCATGACTGGGTTGTAAGCACGATGTCCAAATGTTCCTTGAAAATGTATAATTATTATTGCGATTTGTAGAACAATTCAGTAAGATAGGTGAACCACTATTTCACCTCCATAAAAATGGTGTATCCTTTGAGTGAACCAGTAACTGCCAACTGGCCTTTGATAAACTACGTCTTTACCTGACCCAAGCGCCCCTGCTAAGTACACTATTTTGAAAAGCCATTTATTATTAAGACGGATGCTTTACTTACTACCATTGGGGAAGAGTTTTCACAGCTTGATTCTGACGTCTATGAGCTTCCTGTGGCCTATTATATCCAAATCTTGAACGTGCATGAATAGAACTATATAGTAACTGAGAAAAGTACCTGAAAGTTATTTATGCGTGTAAACAAGTCCATTTTTTTGCCTACGGAGTACATTTTACTGTAGTAACTGATCATGCTTCTCTAAACTAGTTGCAAAATCTAAAGGAGCCCTAAGGAAGTCTTGACCACTGTTATTTGAAATAACAAGCTTAAATTTGGAATTCACCACCAACCCAGAGTTAAGCATTAAAATGCTGATGGGTTATCTCGCCAGCCTACTGTGACCTTGGTGGCCAATGTGGCTGAAAAACCTATTTAATAAGATGCTAAATTAAATTTATGATAATGAACATGTGGAAGTTCAGAGATGCTTAAAAGATTTATGGAAGGATATGTAAGTCCATGGGAACGTCTCCTATGCGCGGATTGGCGATATTCCCATTTCTGAATAAAAAGGGTCCAAAGAGGGCGGTTGTATCCCTCGTTACCCAGGGCGACCTCACCCATGTGGTAGATGAGTGCTGGGTATCAGCCCTCCCTCTTCAGATTCCTTCCCTGGTACCCTCACTCACTTCAGCCAAACTTGTCCATTGGATTAAGGAAGTCTGCGCCAAGATCATTGAATCAAAGTCAAAGGGTCCAAAACTGATGGTATTAAAGCCTGACAATTGTATAATATATATAAAGAGGGATAAGTATTGAATTAACAGCCAGAAGCACTGATGGTTCTGAAACAGCTAACAGTATGATTGTCAACACCAAGTACCTCTCAAAAATCATTGGGGATGATCCCTAATATGCAGATGATATCATTGGGAACTATCTCTGGCATTTCAAATCTCTTATCCAAAAATCAGAAGATGCAGAAGATGATAACTCACTTGACCAAATGAATGCTCAGCAACTGGGTACAGGTGGGTCAGGCATCACAAAACCTTTCCAAATAATTGGGACTGACCATACATAGGGTATCTGGGGAAATCCCATTGCTTGATAGGCCAGACACCGTTGTGCCAACTGATGAAAACGCAGCTGAGCCTCAGTCCAGGCGTTTGAGGTCAAACTGATAGTGACTTGGCCTGCCACCAAATCCTTTAATGTCAGTTACAATTTAGACTATATACCCCCTTCCTCAAAAATTCTCCAGCTTAGGTCAAATTCAAGGTACCCAATCCCTGCTTGGATTCACTACAATTGAACACTATTTGATCAGTTGCGTTACACTACGAAAATTGCTGGCCAATTTTCTTCCTTTATTTTTCTAAGAAAATCTTTTCTTCAATTTCAGTTTTTTATGTTAAAAAATGAACTGCCTTTTCCGCCGGGATCCCAACAACCCTTGGGGTTTAGGTCAGGATCATCTATTACTTTTCTAGGTGTCTATACGTGATTATGGTTAATAAAAATTTATTGCCAGAACTTCTTCCTAGTTCCATAACCTTAATACCAAAAACAGTGCCACTGGGATTCTGGTTTGCCATTTGGGTGCTTTGGCACTCAGGATTGCGGGCTGGTCTAAATTCAACTTGCTGTTTTACTGACAGGATACCATTGTTCAAAAACGGGAGGCTCTACAAGATAAAAAATAATCAGCAATTTTGGATGCCCTGCCTCACTTACAAACTGATGATATTATTGGGGCTTTATAAAGCGCCAGACATGGCGGATTTAAGAAAACAATAGAATTGATGAAACTGCAATATTATTGAGAATCAATGAATTTGACATTCATGTGACTTTTCGATGTTGCATGGAATGTCAAGTGGAAGGTCATTATCAAAAAGCTACCTCTTATCAGTTTCTTAAACCCACTTTTGCATAACATATTGTTTCTATGGACGTTTAGGCCCATTGGCTAACACTTCAGGTCAATATATATAATAGTGAAATTGATCACCATACAAAATGGGTGGAGACCAAAGCGGTCAAGGATGTGATTGCTATGACAACAGCAAATTTTATCTTAGAGGATGTTATCTATTGTTTACATGCCTCTAATTTTATTTAAGAATAATGGGATAACTTTACAGTTCCAGATTATTTCTATTCTTCATGACTAAATGGGTATACATGGTGTGTTGTCCACAACCTACCACCCTGAGACCAATGGCACCATCAAATGAGTGAATGGTACTCTCAGTGGGATTATGCATAAGATAATCACAGAGAATGCGTCTAGTTGGAACCTTTATCTGCCTTCCGCCATTTTTGATTATAGTATCTCTTATCACTCCACTTTGTGGCATTCCCCGTTGCATTACTATATGGGAAACAACCAGAAATTCCCCTAATCAAATATTCTTGTCTCAGTCAATCAGTCATAATTCCTAAGCAATATCTGTAAACATTGGTACAGACTTTGATACAGCTATAAAGCGCTGCATACTTTAATGCACTGGCTAGGAAAATATGTTCACATGAACGGGGTAACTTAGATTATCAGACGTTACCTCACATTACTATAGTGGTTCTCATTTTATATTATAATAATCATAAGTTCGGCCAAACTAGCTAACTGGAACTCATTTAGAAGGGCCCTTTTGAGATCATCAAAAAGACCTTTTTAAAAGCCTACAGTCTGAAAGATGATGTTAAAGGTCACCTTATTAATTTGGTGCATTTAAAATTCATAAAGAAATTCCATCAGAGTTCTGGGAGATGGTCTCTGGCTCTAAATGAGTAAGTTGCCCCCGCGCATCTTTGTTACCTGATGTTTGGTCAAGTGATGGGAAATGTTGTAATCAGGTTGACCAACCATCTTTATATCATATAATTATATATCTAACTCATATTGTACCTATCAATAAGATAGCGGACTCAAGAAAAATAGTTGTATGCCTCACTGTCCCTTATTTTATAAGCAGTAGCCTAAAGTATTATATATTACTTGGCGGATTTCAAAGCCCACTGGTTAAATCCTATGTTATTTACTCTTTTGGCTTTTGACGCTGATGCCTTTTTACTTTATAATATCCCATTTCAGTTAGAGGAATTACTCAGTATCATCCTGTGCCAGTGTAAAACATCAGTAATAGGATTATTGTTATTAGTCTAGACCATCTGGACATAATTTGATTAAGCTCAGCGTATTAACGCTTTTCAATGAAAATAGTTCAGCCTTAAAAACTTGGCTAATTTGCCCGTTACAGATGTCATCAATTTAGTCTACCTATTTTGTAGGGCTGCTTGGCAAATAGAGAAGCACTAATGAGAACGCTGGTAGGATGATTATAACTGAAGAGTATTGTGAGTGAGAGGGGGAGCTCTTTAAAGCTTATGAAATCACAGCTTACTAAAAGAATTATGGATGAAAGTACTGTGAGCCTTTGGCAGTACTTGCTACTATAAGGCGTTCGATGACTAACTTAAACAAAACCCTACTACAGAACCTTGTTGCTCCTTTTATGATTTTTTTAGTCAGGTTAATTCTTCTTAAAATACTTTGAGTTGTTATGTATTTACTTGTGCAGTTGGATCTTATGCTCTTGATCCAGTTTTGACATATGTCATAAAGGCAAAAAGATGGGGCGAAATAAACTACTTTGTTAAGCTAGAAAGCGTAGATATAAGATGTATGAGGATGTGGTGCCTAAGGGAACTTCATGTCCCTGTACAATCAGGATCTTTAACTTCTTTTTAGATGACTGCCTGATTGGTGCCCTCATTGTTTCACATATCCTCATGACTGTCCTATGGAAGTTCACGCCTCTCATGGTTTAGGAAGTGGGAATGAAATTACTGAAGGAATCCCCATAGATTCTAGTGCGAATGATGCTTCCTGACCAAAACTCTCATTAGTGCCTTCAGGTACTGATCTCATTCACAATGACTCAAGAGTCAACCTATCTAGGCTCAATTCTGGAGTAAGGAGCTTGAATCGCTTATCATGAAACCCAAAAAGCCATTAAGATCATTTCAGAAGGGGTATAGGGCCTAAGGAACTCACTGTGTACTCAGTTCACCACTATCCCCTGATTGAAATCAGCAATGGTGTAATCTGAGTTCACCTTATGTTGCGATTTTTGTCCATATTCCCAGCCTGCTAGATTACCTGGTGTCGCTAGGGGAAAATTCCTAAAGCAAAGTGAATTGGAAATCAGTTGACCCAAATTTTGGAGGAATTACATTTGGAAATTTTGGGATATTTGCCTGGTCATATCTGTTGGGGATCAATCCAGATGAATACCTAATATCTCATCAGGTGGAGCGGCCAACGAAATAGGGGCATTTGATAGTGATTAACTACCAGGTGTACTGATTGGGATTGGTTAGGTTTCATCACCAACTGATTGGAAATGTATGGTTAGTTTCAAGGCGAGTGATGCTGCCTGCAACAAGAAAATCAATTGGTTGGTGAAGTGACCTGCCATAATGGGTAAAAAGTCCCATTACCTAAGCAGGTCACTAGCCAATTATGGTTGGTTTGCTTTGTTCGAGAGGAAAATGTTAGGGACACGTTTCTGACTCTAACCATTTGAGGTCTTGAGAATGTCCAATGATGGAATCCTAGCCAGGATGGGGAAGACCATTGCTGCCGAGATGAGGAAGGGTGATTCAATGGCAACAGCTGCTGTTTCATTGAAGAGGTGTCAACTGAGGGTTGGACAGCTGAATACCCTATAAATTCCCTAGGTTCATTATAAATAAAAGATAGATAAAAACAGATACAAATTAATACATTAAAACATTATTAGTTTTATTGTAGATTCAGTTATATTTAGACTATCAGCATCCATTGTGAAGTTCCATCTCAAGGATATTATTGCAGAAGGCAATAATTGGTAGACTAGGGGAGATTACCCAAGTGGTAGAGTAGTGACCTCTACCACTGCCTCCCAGAGTTCAATTCCAGTACTGGAACTTTAGGTAGGGGACAATTATGACTGTGTTGGCGTTGCGCGCCAATGCCCCAAACTGAGATAGCAGATAGCAAAGGCGGTCCATGGAGGTCCTGGCCTATCATACGCCGCGCATGGAGGTTTTCTGGTTTTTTCCTCCTTTCCCATTCATTCAATTTCCTATCAATCAATGCGGTATCATCCCCATGTTGGCCACCTTGAATGTAATATTTAATAAATTGGTAGACTCTCAGAGAGAAGAGTAGAGATCTGAGCGGGGATCTAGAGATGAAGGGAACCACGACTAAGGGATCACTGGCGACTGTGTGTTGGGCCAAAGGAGACTTTCAGAGGATCTTGACAAAGATCAAGTGGACAGTAATATAGGGAACGGATCCCTATGAGTACAACTATAAAGTATTTAATCAAAAATAGTAGCTGAAGCGTTGGGCCTGATAATAGTTCTAACTCAACTACGGATAATAGTCTCCATACTATTATCAGATAATATATTCTTTACAACTCAAGGTGCATGAAAATTGAACCTGTGCAGTAAAAATATTACTCGGGTTGTTTGCCAATAAGAACAAACTAGTAATTTTTACATTTTGGTGCTCACTACAGGGGTAGTTGAGTAGAAGAATATATTAATAATGTCATATAAAGAAGATGTTTTCAATTTTGGAAATAAGTTACTGAAGGAAGTAATGAAGGTGGAACGTGAAGAGGATCACCTCCAGTGGCATTCACCCAGCTCAGCAGTGGAGCTCTGAGTGAAGCAAAATGAAGATACTCAAGTTCAGAGAAAAGGACTTGCAGCCTTGATATGGAACTATCTAGTGCTGCAAGTAAACCAGTTCCACCAGACATCTACTTAAGATGAAGAGTATCAGCAGGGCCAACCTGGGTTGGAATTGGGCCCGCATTAAACAGTTCAAGGAACAGCAGGATCAACTCAGGTTGAAATTGAATCCACTTTAAATAGTCCTGAGGAGAGAGTGTTTAGATGAGGCATTGGACAAAATAAGAAGCAATCAATCTGGAGAATTGGATTGCCAATGAAGAGATGAAATCAAAATAGGAAATGATTGATCCAAGATAGTGGAGGAAATCATTTGATTTAATAACACTCAATCACTGTTCAGAAGTTGCTATAGACGAGTTCATTAATTCTGGAGAAATTGGATGAAGCTAACGAGGCCAGAATGACCTGTGTAATTAAGGATAGCCATGAAGGCTGAAAATCGTTTTCAGAGAAAAAACGAGCTGAACAATTGGACAAAACTGTTGGCTGATGAGATACAAAGTTCTGAAAGCATCAGTTGCCAAATAAGAGATGAAATTAGGGCCGGTTGGACGAATTTCCAGTCATGATTAAAAGGCCTAATTCAGGAGAACTGCCCGGTGTTGGCAAGTATGGCCTATACATGATAAGGCAGCGCTGCTGGTCATATAGAGAGAAAGGTCAATACTAATTGGTAGTATTGAGCCTAAGAGAAAATAATTTCAATGTTCCCAATGGACCTCTGAACCATTAAATGGTTATGTCCTGAGATTTTGGTCAAGTCCCATAAGGGGACCACTGAACCATATGGTTGGTTAGATCTTAAGAGGATAAGATTTTAACCATGATAACTGGTAGGTTTAAGTACCCAGAACCCAGTTAAGATGAAGGGAAAGGGGTGGACCTCTGAGCCTTTTTGTAGGTTGCAAGTCCCATTGCAAAAGAAAATTACAAAAATATATAAAATATTAAATTATCAATTTTATGGTCTATGAGTTCAGACCTAAGAAGCGACAAGAAATTCTGACAGCCAAATGGAGGAAATTCCACCCTTGATGAGATGAAATTGTCAGCCGGGGTAATCAAAATAATCAACTATTGGTTGATTGAGAGCAACTCACTGATCTGTTGGAAGGCCAGCAAGAGTAGATGCTCGAATTATTGAAAATTATTAGAGAAAATTCTCCCAAAAACGACCAGAAAATTGGGATACACATGAAGTGAATGGCAAGGTTAATAATGGGGAAATCTGCTGATCAGGCTGAATTGAGACGATTCTACAATTTAGGGTCTCTTGATGAAATGAGATTACTGGCTGGGGCAGCTGAAAGCATCAACCTATTGGTTGATCAAGAGCAGCTCACAGATCTGCTGGAAGGGCAGAAGGAAGATGTGTTCAAATTATTTGAGAGATATTGGGAAGTATTCACTCAGGACAACTACTATTTGGGATGCGCACAAGGTTTAATTCACAAGGTTGACACTGGGTAAAATTTACCAATAAGGATGATACTGATCCAAAGATCAAAAGCCGCTGAAGTGATAGTGGAAGATGAGATCAGTAAACTAGTGAAGCATGGGATTCTAGTTCCATCAGCAAGTCCCTGGGCAAGCCCGATTCTGATCATAAAGAAAAAAGATGGATCAAATTGGGTAGTGGTTGACTATTGAAGGCTGAATAAAATTATGAAGAAGGATTCATATCCCCTACCTAGGATTGACAATGCACTGGACTGATTAGGAGAAGCGAAGTATTTATCTGCGATGGACCTAATCTTGGGATACTGGCAGATTGACTTGCCAGAAGAAGACCAAGAAAAACTTGCGATTATCACCGCACAAGGGTTATACCAGCTGACTAGGATGCCCCAGGATCTTTGTAATGTGCCCACGACGTTTCAGAGGGCCATGGACGCAATATTGAGCGACCTGAAGTTGTTGTGTGTCCTGGTATATCTGGATGATATCAATGTGTTCAATAGAACCTTTATTGATCACCTGCACCATTTGGAGGAAGTTTTTAAGAGACTGTCCGCGGCTAACCTGAAGATCAAGCCACAGAAGTGCCACTTCTTCAAGAAGGAGCTTGAATACCTAGGATTTGTGATTAACACAAATGGATTGCAGCTGCAACCCCTAGAAGATAGCAGCTATTGAGTGCATAGCTGTGCCAAAGAGTGTCTGAGACATCCAAGTATTCCTTGGGATGGTCGGATACTACAGAAGATTTATTTGGGACTTCACTTTAATAGCTGAGCCTTTGTTTCATTTATTAAAGGATCTGAAAAAAGGATTCGTATGGAATGAAGAGGCCCAGGTCTCCTTTGATGAATTATTCCAGTATCTGATAAATTCGCTGATTCTGAAATATCCAAATTTCGATTGGGAGTTTATCATTCAAATCAATGCTTTGTTGATGGCAATCAGCGCCATACTGAGCCAAGTAGATGAACTTGGACAAACATCCAGTGGCATATGTGAGCCAGACACTCTCAGCTGCTGAGAGGAATTACACCGTGACTGAGTATGAATGCCTTGCAGTCATTTACGCCTGTAAGCAGCTTTTGGTGTATATCCACTGAACGCAATTTAAGGTGGTGACAGACCATTCTTTGCTGCGTTGGCTGCACAATTTATGGGAACCTGAAGGATGACTGGCCTGATAGGCACTTAAGCTTCAGGCTTACAATTATGAGATAGTCCGCCAAGTGGGGGCTTCTCACCAGAACGCGGATGGCTTATCGCGGTTACCAATGGTCCAGTTGGTATAACTGCAGGTGGATGAGCTATTCCAGAGAATGGTTGTAGAAAGAATTGAGAACGAGCCTCAAGAAATCCAAGGTGCGCTTTGAAAAGTGATTGAAAATATTGAGACCATGGTTGAACAAGTATTCAAGATGATAAATGGGAAACAATTATTATTTCCAAAACTGTCAAAAAGAGCAGCAATAGTTTAAGCAGCTCATAAGGTTGTTGGGAATAGAGGCCTAAGAAAAACAACTGACCATATTCGCCAGTATTATTACTAAAAATCAATTAACTACGATGTCATAGATTATCTGGCTTGTTGCATGGAATGCCAACTGCATAAACCACATAAGAATACAACTGGATAGTGACTGGTCTAACCTGGATTTATGGCACACGGTGTCCATTGACGTGATGGGACCACTGGTGATGAGCACAGGAGGAGTCAAATACACCATAATAGCTATCAACCATCTGACAAGATGGGTCAAAATGAAAGCCCTAACCAGAGTTGACGCTACCAGTACTGCGAGATTCATCATGGATCAAGTAGTATACTGACATGGATGTCCACAAGTCCTATTAAGCGAAAATGGGACCAACTTCACGTCTCATGTGATCCCAAGGCTAAATGAAACAATGGGGATCCAGGGAGTCATGTCAGTACCATACCAGCCGGAGATGAACAGACTGGTAGAACGGGTCAATGGGATGCTGGCAGCGATGCTGAGGAAGCTAGTCGCAGGGAGAACTTCCGCGTGGGGAACATACCTGAGTTCAGTAACATTTGCCTACAACATCGGTCATCATACAGTGATGGGAAAGATGACATTTGCATTACTTTATGGGAGGAAGGCCGCGTTGCTGCCAATATTATATTCAGTAGTAGAACCTACATTGGGGATGAGTACCAAACAATACCTAAACCAACTGATGAGTATCCTGATCGATATGCAATCACAAGCATTCAATGCAACCTTAAAGAAAAGGGTACAAGCGAAATTGATGGATGATAAGAATTGACTGCCATTAGAAATATCAAATAGGAGAAAGAGTTGCCTATTGCGATATGCATGGTTTCAGATGAAGAAATAAATTGGATGCATTATGGTCAGGTCCATTTGAAGTAATTGCCAATATGGCAACTGATGCTTACTCCATCAAGAATCTCTTGGATGGAAGAGTAGTAAATCGAGTCCAGGCTAAGTATCTAAAGCATTGGATCAAAGAAAAAATAAAAGAGTTCCCAAAGGACCAATGAACCATTAAGTTGGTCATGTCCTGATGATTTGGTCAAGTCCAAAAAAGGACCTCTGAACCATAGAAATATGGTAGGTTTAAGTGCCCAGGATCCAGTTTTGGGGAAAAGATGGACCTCTGAACTGAAACAAGGTCAAGTCCCATAGAAAAAAAAGAGAATAAAAATAAAAAGATCGATAAAAATATGGAAAAAAAATTTTAAATGCATAGAAAAAACTGATATATTTTTATAATTTTTTATTTTTATTGGTTGTCCTCAGTATGGGGATGATTCCGCCTATGTCACCTCTTGGGGGAGGGAGGATGGATCGTGGTAGGAAGAAATAGCCCATCAAAATTGATATGCAATTGGACACTTGCAAGGGCGAGACCTACACAAAACCACATTCTTTGAGTGGACGCTGAGCCCTGAGAGAATGTGACTAGGGGAAGGGAAATTGATATGTCAGAAGAAGCCAATCGTGAAACCCAGAGAGGGAGGAAAACAGCAATATAGGAAGAGGCAATTGGTGAATAACCCTGAGTAATCCTGATAAGGCACTGGCGCCGGAAGATTTGTCTTGAGTGCCTGCTGATGGGCCTCATCAAGAACACTGGACATGTGAGCTGGCAGCAAAGAAGGAATACTTGAGGGGGGTTGTCAAATCATGCCCCTGATTAAAGCCATCAATGGAAGATAGCAATGAGAAGCTCCAGAGAAGAGGTAGTTGTGTAAAGAGCAGATTGCATCTTGTAAATGATGACTATGGGCTACATGGATGCTGAAACTGAATGACCAATGGAAGCCAGGAGAGGCTGGAAGCTTCATTGACCAACTTCGAAGAACTTGGCCAGAAAAGCGGAGAGCATAAGTGGCAGTATCCTGATACAGAAGGTTGTCCAGATCAGAGTGATTCTGCGCTAATGTCAACGCCTTGGTAACCTGGGCCCAAAGTTCAGCATAGGGGGGCTCGAAATGTATGCTGTTCCTGATTGAAAGCTCAGAAACCAGCACAGTGGGTTTGTAGAATTGCCCGAGTTGGAAGAGGAACTCAGGGAGAAAATCTGAACTGGCCAAGAATGAATGATCCAAAGTGACTGGCATAACCTCCAGAGCATTGACGATGATGTTTGGAGCATCAGTGAAAGGAGCCAAATCCAGAAGGGTTTCAAAGTCCAACTCATGGATTGACTGCAAGGGAAGAGTCAGCTGAGAGTTGTTCAAAATGATGGCACACCTGGTTTTGGAGGGATTGGTTACCGTTTCCAGTAATTTGATGGAAGGACTAGCCCCTTGCACCAGACTAGGCGTATGAGTCCTGGAAGGACCATAGAAGAGGTTCCGTTGAGCATCCTGACTCATCTGCTGGAAGAGGCGGAGGTCCGAATCTGACAGACTGTTAAGAAGTTGCTGATAGCGGGATTCTGAGTTTGACATATGAGCAGGACTAGAGGGGGATGTCAGACTTATATAGAAGTTGACATTATGCACTCTATAATCCATTAGGCTCCAATTTTGGGAAATTAATTTCAAAAATTAATGAAATAAGCTTTCCAAGGGAAGAATTAAGAATGACTTACAGCCAAGAGGTTATGAGCAAAATAATGAGGGCGAATAGAAATAAGTATTCTTAATCAAGCCATGAAATGAACATTGATGGCAAGAGTCTCCTGTCTAGGATGAGGAGAGAATCAGGAATTCAAGGACGCCTGGACCAAGAATCCTGAATATGACAGAGGGTCATATACCCTGATGGGGGGAAAACTGGATCCTGGGAATAATATTGTCATGAGTAAATCGATCAGCCTGGCATGACAAGAGGTCGTGGGGACCGCGTTCTGAGTAGGCAGTAGTGAGGAGGAAGAGGAGGAATGCCATATGCCAAAGGTCATCCCTGAGCAGCATTGAGTATTGACAAGTGTACTCCGCTTAAACCAATGAAGTATTTGACCAGGTGTCCAAAGCGGTTTTCCCATGCCCCATTCCTTTTCTCGCTGGAAATCTAGGCAAGAGGGGGGATGTGTTGGAATTTTGCCCATATTCCCAGCCTGCTAGATTACCTGGTGTCACTAGGGGAAAATTCCCTAAAGCAAAGTGAATCAGAAATTGGTTGACCCAAATTTTGGAGGAACTATGTTTGGGGGATTTTGGGATATTCACCTGGTCATATCTGTTGGGGATTGATCCAGATGAATACCTAATATCTTATCGGGTGGAGTGGCCAACGAAATAGGGGCATCTGATAGTGATTAACTATCAGGTGTACCAATTAGGATTGGTTGGGTTTCATCACCAACTGATTGGATATTTATGGTGAGTTGTGAGGCGAGTGATGCCATCTGCAACAAGAAAATCAATTGGTTGGTGAAGTGACCTGCCATAATGGGTAAAAAGTCCCATTACCTAATCAGGTCACTAGCCAATTATGGTTGGTTCGCTTTGATTAAGAGGAAAACGTTATAGACATGTTTCTGACTCTTTCTGTTTGAGGTCTCGAGGATGTCCAATGACAGAATCCTAGCCAGGATGGGGAAGACCATCGCTGCTGAGATGAGGAAGGGTTATTCATTGGCAACAGCTGCTGTCTTATTGAAGAGCTGTCAACTGAGGGTTAGATATCCAAATCCCCTATAAATTCCCTAGGATTCACTATAATAAAAGATAGATAAAAACAGATACAAATTAATACATTAGAACATTATTAGTTTTATTGTAGATTCAGTTATAGTTATACTATCAGCATCCAGTGTGAAGTTCCATCTCAAGGATATTATTGCAGAAGGCAATAATTGGTAGACTCTCAGAGAGAAGAGTAGAGATCTGAGCGGGGATCTAGAGACAAAGGGAACCACGACTAAGGGATCACTGGCGACTGTGTGTTGGGCCAAAGGAGACTGTCATCAGAGGATCTTGACAAAGATTGAGTGGACAGTAATATCGGGAACAAATCCCTATGAGTACAACTATCAAGTATTTAATTGGAAATACCAGATGAAGCGTTAGGCCTGATAATAGTTCCAACTCAACTACAGATAATAGTCTCCATACTATTATTGGATAATATATCTTTACAACGCGAGGTGCATGAGGAAATCGAACCTGTGCAGTAAAAAGAGTACTAGAGTTGTTTGCCAATAAGAACAAACTAGTAAATTTTTACACCTTATAAAATGATCTTATAGGATCCAGACCAAAGGACGTTGATCTTGTTCTGTTTACCTCTGAATCAATGTAGATAGAAGAGAATGAGGTCGCCTAAATAAAAATGGCAAGGAAGGTCAGCTGACATTAACTCAGGATGTCTCCCTTTCAGTGGTGGTGACAATGCCTTGCTTGGCTAGGGCTTGAAGCTAGTAATCTCGTTGGCTAAGGCTTTCATGGAAAAATCGGAGTGCTCATGCATTATGCTATTGATTAATGGCTGAACGCTACTTGATAGCCAGGGAGAACGCCCATTTATAGAGTTTTAAAGGGATATCTTGATTTGATGGTAGCTCATTCAGTAAGAGAGCAAGGCATTGGTAAGTAATGGTTCCGGTGGATAGTTCAGAGGTGGCAACCTCCCAAAAAATAGAGATGATAGTTCTGTTAACACATTCCACCACCCCATCAGTTATGAGATTATAGGGGGCAGTGAAGTATTGATTAATAAAAAAATCGAAATTAGCTTTTGGAACACCTACAAGGTAAGAATTTTAGCTCATTGTCTGAAAGTAAAGTTTTAGGCATCTGTGCTGGGTAAAAAAGGACTAATTAAGAAATGGGGCCAAGGATTTCTCGGTGGCAGAAGGTATAGAAATTACTTTGACGCATTTAGTTAAATGGTCCATATAAAAAGTTTATATTTAGGGCCATCTAACCTGGTGGCCAGAGAGCCCATACATCAATGCTGACAACATTGAAGAGAACTGACAGAGCTATATCTGAATACTGATATCAGTAGAGACATTTCTTGATTGACATGTCATATAAGCATCTAAACTTCATAAATGGTCTCGACCATTTGTTCTCAGTAGCATCATTTCTTCAGCCATTTGTGGGTCTTTTTCCTGCCTTATGTCCCACGGACATGCGCCTTTCTAGGATAACATTGGTTTGGAAATAAGACCGGATAAAAGGGAGCCATTTCATGCTGGTTTTCTTGTACAGCATTCCTTCTGTTGGACATTTTCCCTCCTGGCTTTCAGATAAGAATGTCAAGCTAAAACTCGCCAAAAAGAGAAATGTTGGACATCTACTGGTACCCAATACTGCTAATATCAATTTTAATAAAAATAATATTTATTGCCCAAAATACCCTGGATGATTCTAAGTTAAATTCTGCAAATTGAGGTAACACTATTTCAAATACCTTTAGGGCAAATAACACGAATTTAAGCAGTCAGATAACTCCAACCATGTGTAGGACCCTGGAGCGTCCATCAGATAGATCTCCCCCAGCCACTACCAGTCCCATTTAAGCACTTACGCGGGGACCACCCCATTTATAGGCGTGATGGGGGTACCCAAGATGCAATATTTTTTATTTATTGAGGATTGGCTGAAATTTATTAAGTAATTACCCCACGGGTTTATCTTGCCAAATAATATCTCCCCATCCATCAGTCAACCTAAGGGAAGAGTTTCTTAAGCTTTGATAGGTTGAATTTTACTATTTCCTTATTTGGAATGTAACAAGCCATTCCAACTTACTTTTTTAAATCCCCTTTGACCCTTGATTCAGTTTAAATACTGATTGTTCAGATATCAAGAAATTCTTTTTTTCCTTAACCCTCATGTCACTAAATAAAACTATAAATACCCTACAACTTTTTCTAGTTCTAAGTGTATATTTAATTTATTACTAGTGGTTTAATCCCCTTATTTATTGGTATCTAGGTTTCAACGCGCCCAAGAGAGCTACTCCTACCCTAAATCTAACACCCTCTTTAATTTTAGTGTCTCAGGTCATTTTTTGGATCTCATCTTGGATCTCAGGAGTCTCCAACTCCCATCACTCAGTCCAACCAATTAGATCATACAGTCAGTCTTCTTTGGGGTGTTTTTTGGGCTTGGTTGGTTGCTCACTTCTGGCCCTTAGATTTCAACTGCACAGATTTGTGGATCCTTGTGTTGACTATTTGATTGAAATTGATAGACTGGGGCAATAGTAGTATATGACTATTATTATTGTTTATTGCCAAAAAGCCACGTTGAAAGTATTGTCTAACGCTTAACAGGTGCTTCTTCGTTTTGAAGACGTTCTGGTACTGGTAGGGAACACTTTCCATATTCTCTTCTCGCAGAGCCAAGCGGAGATATGATAGTAACAACTTAAGGATATCTGATCCTTGCACTCTTCTCTTAAGAGTAATGTTAAAACAAACAATGTCAGAACAACTTAGTTAATATCAAGTTTGAATCTGCTCTTTTTAAGTAATGATTTAGTATTTTATAGTTAGAATTGAACACAACTTTTCAGCTGTCCGCTGGGAATTATTTGTGCTCATATACTGGTTTTACCACAAGTGTAAGGCACCAAATCCTGTCGAGTACCAATGCCTTGAGTTTCTTGGGCAGCGTAATCCTCAGGTGGTTGGTGACCAAACAATTGGTATTAGGGACTCAAACCAATTGGTTTGGATGATGATTATTATACTCTTCCTCCAGCATTTGAAAGTTTTGGTAGTTTCCAACAACTCCAATCATTCTGCTCTGAATGATTCCCTACAATTCAACTATCTGGTGTATTCCCATATCAAATTATTGCTTGATTTTGCCAAAATTATGCCTGACAATAATCTCATCAGTTGGCAGCCTTAAATATCATCAGGGATGATTCCCGGCAATAATTCTTTAGTTGGTGTCTCTAATATCAATGGGGATGATGCCTGACAACAATCTCATCAATTGGCCGCTGTTGCCAATCCTATACAATTATAACTTAATTGTTGAATCTAAAAATTGATTAAAAGATTGGATTATGTGCTCATCTGAAATTCTGACATATCCCCCTCTTGACCAGGTTATCCAATGGAAGTAAAAACTTCAGGGATGTAAGCCGCCTTAGCTTGAGTTCATATTTTATTTTTATACCTATATGTCCTCAGTGGAGTGCAGCTCTGTCCGCACTCAACGCCTATATGCTCTGCTCAGTTTTTGATAACTTTGTATCCTTGGCTGCTACCCGTTGCTGCCTCTTCTCAAGCACAGTTCCCACGACATCATGCTGTGCCAGTCCCATCTTTGAATATTTTGCTGAAAGATTAGTTGGTCCACCTATACAAACCCCAGGATGGGTCTCTTTGGCAATTTTCCACCTGAACAAACCTCAGGACAGGTCTCATTGGCACTTTGCCACCTGTACTAACCCCAGGACGGGTTTCAACCTCTTGTTGATAAGGACTATTCTGACAGATCTAGTTTCAGCCCATCCTGATCCTGCCAATTGCTTGGGACTTGTGCCCGCTACTATCCCTTCCTCCACACTCAGTAGGTGGGAATATCACCAGATGAATCACTGCTCTGATTAAAATCAGGTTTTTTTTACTTTTTCTATTTTTATGCATCTTTTTATCTCTTTTTTATAAATATATTTTGTTCTTAAGCTCAATACTTTAAGTATTTCGTGTAGCTCTTTTGACTATGTAACTATCCTCCATATTCTTGATAGTATAAGCATCATTTGCCAACTTAGTGATAATCTTGAACGGTCCCATCCATAGGGCGTCCAACTTATTTTTCCTCCCGACCCCATGGGTATTGCAATAGGCTACCTTATTGCCCACATGGTATTCTTTTAACATAGGTCAACTCTAGTTGTCTATTTTCTTTTGTGTTTCTTTTATTTACATTAGTGTTTTAAATGCTCAATATTTTAATTCAATCAGGATATTGGCCAGTCAGGATAGATAATGTTTGGCACTCATTCCTGAATATGGCTCTACTGCTGAATATAATGTTGGCGGTTATGCAGCTTTCCGCCTATATAAAAGTTCAAATGGTTTTTCTCAGTTGGCAAATGGTAACTGATATTATAAGAAAATGTGACCAAACTCAGATATGCTCCCCAAGAAAAAGTTTTCCCCACAACCAATTTTTGTAATGTTAAGGCTATAGTTGCGTTCAAATTTTCCACTATTCCATTTGTTTCTGGATGATAGGGGACAGATACAATACCACAGATACCATTAATTAGTTTAGCCTGGGAATCACATGTGAAGTAAAATTGGTTCCATTGTCACTGAGAATAACTTGGGGAAATTTGTGCTGATAGATCACTTGGTCTAGTATAAAATTCTCCATACTCATTGAATCTACTTTGCTGAGGGCTTTTGTTTTGACCCATTGGGTTAAATGGTCTATTGCGACGATTATATACTTCACTCCTCCAGTGCTGATACTCAACGGCCCCATAATGTCTATGGATACTGTGTGCCACATGAAACCAGAGCATACTAGCCAGTACCCTACAATGTTCTTGTGCGGCTTGTGAAGTTGACATTTTACACAACAGGCTAGGTAATCCGTGACATTATAGTTGATCAATCTCCAGTAGTAATACTGGAAAATACTATCTACTGTTTTCTTTAGGCCACCATGGCCAACGACCTTATGAGAAGCTTAAATGATTTCCACTCATTTCGATGGTTTAGGAAATAAAACCCATTTTCCTTCAATCATTTTTTGTATAATTGATTGTTCTTAAATTTGGTCTTTTCCATGCCCTTTCATAATGAATTCCAAATTTCTTGGGGTATATCCCCAATATCTCCTTTGATCATTTGCTGAAACAGTGCATCAACCTGATGATAGATCACATGAACAACCAGCAATTGAGACAATCATTCAGCTTCTGATGTACCGCTCCAGTCCTGTAATAATTTTGAAATTGTAGGCTTGCAGCTTTAAAGCCCATCCGGCCAAGCTGCCCTCTGGTTCCAACAGGTTATAAAGCCAGCGCAGGGATGATTGGTCAGTTATAACTTTAAAGTGCATTCCATGTATGTAGATGCAACTTGTTTACAGGCATGGATTACCGCAAGGCACTCTCACCCTGTCATGGTATAGTTTCTTTCTGCTGGCGACAGTGTTCTGCTCATGTAGGATACTGGATGTTCATCCCCATTTAATCTAATTGACTTAGAATGGCTCCAATTGCCATTAATGAGGAATCCGCTTGTATTATGAATTCCTGACTAAAATTCAGATATTTCAAAATTGGGCAGCTCATAAGATATTTTCAGAGCTTATCAAATGATTTCTGAGCCTCTTTGTTCCACACAAATCCCTTTTTGGATCCTTGAGTAGTGGAATAAAGGTTTGGCGATTCCAGTAAAGTCTTTGATGAATCAGAGAGAGTACCCTACTATTCCCAAAAAGACTTGAATACCCTGAACACTTTTTGGGATTGACATCCACTTGATAGCTTCTATTTTAATAGGTTGCAGTTGTAATTCATTAGTGTTTATAGCAAACCCTAAGTATTCAAGCTCTTTTTTGAATTAAATGGCATTTTCTCTGCTTAAATTTTAGTTTCGCCATTGCCAACTGTTTAAAAACTTCCTCTGGATGCTCCAAATGATCTGTGAAGGTCCTGCTGAAGACATTGATATCATATAAGTTATAATAGCACATAGGATAGCTTCAGGTCACTAAGTATTAAATCCATAGCATGCTGAGAAGTTGCTGGCGCATTGCAAAACCTTGGGGCATTCTGGTCAGCTGTTATAGTCCTTGTGTGGTAATTATTGCACATTTTTCCTGATCTTCTTTTTGGCAGATCGATTTTCCAATAGCCTGAAATCAGGTCCATAGCCAAAAAGTATTTTGCCTCCCCCAGGCGATCAAGTGCATCATCAATTTGAGTCAGCAGATAGGAGTCTTTTTTAGCGATCTTGTTTAGTCAGCAATAGTCAATCAATACTTGATTTGATCCATCTTTCTTTTTTACCAAAAGGGTCAGACTTGTCCATGGGCTCAATGATGGAACGAGTAGCCCATGTTCCACTAACTTGGTTATTATATAGCTGACCTCTGCTTCCACTGCTCTTGACCTACAAACAGGTCTCATTCTTATTGGTGGATATTCCCCAGTATCAACTTTGTGAAGTACGTTTTTTGCATACCCTAAGTCATGATCATTCTGAGTGAATATCTCCCAATATTTTTCAAATAATTGGATCATATCCTCCTGCTGATTCTCAGTTAGATCGGCTAGCTACCCACAATCCACTAATACATTGACACTTTTAGTAACTTCACCCTGGTAATCCCATTTCAGAAAATGAACCAAATTCATGAAAAGCGTATAGTTCCTCTGTTGGGAGCAAGTGCAGAAATGCAATGGTCTAACTTTTTCAATTTTTCATCGGCTTCCCTCCCAGATTAACTAGTACTCATAGCTCTTTGTGACCTGGTATTAAGATCCCTGGTGCAACCCACGGTTCAACCCTCAATTTTTCCCATAGATTGATGATTTCACAATATAGCTGTTCTAAAAGTTCCATCATTAACCCGTGTTAACTATAATTTGAGCCCCCTTGGCAGAATAGTGTACTCTGCATTCATCATTATAGGTATCCCACAACCATCCATAATTCCCATTGACATTGCTTTCCGTTTTTTTCTGACTAGTTTATAGCAAATGGGTATAATAATATCACTATAAATTAAGTTGACAAAGTTATTTCTCTTTGTCAGCAGAATTTCTCCCTTCCACTGGTACACTAAAGGCAACGTCTGCCCCAATATTGTCAAGGTGTTTTCTTTAAAATCATATTTCACCCCATACTTCCTCAAGAATTCTGTCCTAATAGGTATATCATAGTTTGGATTGGCCATTACTATGGCGGGAGCTGACACCATCAACGATCTAAACCAAAGTGGTAGCGTAATGTAGGCTCCACATGGGATGTTATTGTCTGGTCCAGCCGTTCCATACTCTTTTCCTTGCTACAAATCCTATAAGATCTTCATACATTTTACCATTTGTGAAACGATGTTGATTGGCGTTCCACTATCAATTATGGCTCTTACTCTTATTCTACAGACTAGAATATTGACATAGGTACACTCCAAGTACTGCAATAAAGTATTTACTGAAAGGATAGCGGCCTTATTTGCCAAATCAAGTGTATGGATTATCTAAGCAGATAAATCAGGGAATGATTCCTTGATTGCGCTGGTAAGTAAAGAAACGTTTGCATCATCCAACTTCATTTTGATTAAATATTCAGGGCTCAGCTGATCTAACTTTATCTGCTACCTGTCATACATATGGTCAAGTGACCTCATTAACAATTTTGGGATTAATCCCCTTTGCTTTGGCTTGAGTTATTGCATTAACATCCATGTTAACCCCCTGATGGAGCAGATCCGGTGAGTCATCATCCACAGGTAGGTTAGAGATATCAATTTACTCATTCATTATATCAGGCGGGACAGGTTTATCAGCATTACTAGAACGTCCCTGATCTGGACTGCTGGTCCTTTTCCCAAATCTCAACCTATTTCTTGGCTTTGAACAAGATTATTATGATCCTTTGGCTTTCTTTCCTGACACTGGGAAATTACATGGCCAGACTTCCTGCATAGGAAACAACAAATAGGCGATTTGTCCTTTTAATTTTTGAACTTCAGGTTTACTTCCCATCACAACTTGCCTCTTAGATTCTTTAGATGATTCGGCGAATTTGACAATATTTTGAGACTTCATTTGAATTACTTAGAAAGTGTGATTCAGAGCATTAAACGTGGCTCCAAGCATCTTCCGATGGTCCACCATCTGAGAGGTCGTTGTTTGAGTCACTAGCGCTGCCACCATAATATAAAGCAATTCTCAGTAGGGACGAAGTGCTGACTGCATGAATATGCGTGCATCAAAGTCATTCAATACATTTGCTCCTGCCAAAATCTGGGCTTCTTGGTAAAACTGGTTGGCGAAACTAGCCAGGGTTTCATCTTTGCAGAATTGGATACCCATGAACTCTTGTTTAAGATTTGCCATCAGAGTTGGGCTTCCAAACTCCAACATAATAGCTGCTTTTGCTTACGTGTATGACCAATTGTCCCATTGAGGTAAGGTAGCACCAGATTTTGGCAGTCAGTGCTAAGGCAGTTCATTACGGTCATCACTTTTTGACAGTCCACATAGCCAAACATGGTCATCTCAAATATGCGTAAAAACGCCATGGCGTTATCTGAAATGTGGAATTTCACGTATTTCAAAATTCCTCAGTTTCTCTTCTTATAGAAGATCCTGGTCCAGCTACTTGAGAAGCCATAGGAGTGGCTTTGGGAGTATCTCTGACTCACCAGTGAATGGTTTAGGTAAATTTGGGGTGGAGAAGTCTTCCCAATTGGAGTTTAATATGCTTTTTTCAGCCTCATTTGCCTCAAGTCATTCACACTCACATTTGTATTTTTCTAATTCCTCAATATGCTTGGTCATTTTCACCATCTCCTAATAAAACTGCCAGATGCATTCTCATTCTGCTTCCTATTTGGTTTTTAATACAATTTCTTTGACAAGTTCTCCCTCTTTCCGCTTCAAAGAGGCAACTTTTCCACACAGGTCATTATTCACTATTCCTAATTGTTTAAGCATCTCTTCTACCTTAATCATACGCTCCTCTAAGGTACTAACATCGGCTTGAGATGCTGAGCTGAGCACATTTTGATTGATGGCCTGTAGTTCCACCCAAAGCTTCCAAAGCTCTTCCTTATAAGACATTATTAAATTGGTTTTTACAACTCAACTATTCCCTGTAGTGATCCCCAATGTTAAAATCTTGTGGGGCTTGGTTGGTTGCTCGCTTTTGTCCCTATATTTCAACTGTACAGATTCTTGGATCATTGCGTTGTTTAGATGATTGAAATTGATAGAATGGGACAATGGTATTATGAAGACTATTAATATTGTTGATTGCCTAAAAACCACGTTGAAAGTATTGTCCAACGCTTAACAGGTCCTTCTTCGTTTTGAAGACGTTCTGGTACTGGTAGGGAACACTTTCCCTATTCTCTTCTTGCAGAGCCAAGCGGAGCCATGATATTAACAACCTAAGGATATCTGATCCTTGCACTTTTCTCTTAAGATTAATGTTATAACAAACAATGTTAGAACAACTTAGTTAATATCAAGTTTGAATCTGCTCTTATTAAGTAATAATTGGGGGTTTTAATAGTTAGAATTGCACACAACCTTTTTAGCTGTCCGCTGTAAATTATTTGTGCTCTTATACTAGTTTGACCATCTAGTGTTAGGCATCAAATCTCGTTGGTTACCATTGCCTTGAGTTTCTTAGGCAGCGTAATCCTCAGGTGGTCGGTGACCAAACAATTGGTATTAGGGACTTAAAAACAATTGTTTCAGCTGATGATAATTCTTTTCTTCCTACGGCGTATAAACGTTTTGGTAGTTTTTGACAAAATCAATTCATTCCGCTCTTAACAATTCCCTACAACTTGATTATTGGGTGTCATTCCCATATCAAATTATTGCATGATCTTATCTAGGATGATGCCTGATGATAAACTCATCAGTTGGCGGCCTCAAATTTCATCAGGTTTGAAGCTCAACAATATTTTATTAGTCGGCGACCTCTAATATCATTGGGGATGATGCCCAATGATAATCCCATCTATTGGCCGCTGTTGCTAATCCTATACAATTATAACGTAATTGGCAAATCTATATATTGGTTAAAATGTTGGATTATGTGGCCATCTGAAATTCCAACAGGGGGTCAGGGCAGCGAGTACTGGCATCCTTTAGCGACTATTGCCATTCTGAAGAATCTCTCCTGCTTGTTAGAAAATAGTAAAATCATAGGTCTGCAGCCTTAGGGCCCTTCTTGATAATCAGCCATCTGAGTTTTATATCTGATGCAGCCTTTACAACGAGAGATGGTTTGTTATAATGGTGAAAAGGGAGCCATATAGGCTGGCCAGAAATGCTTGATTTCCAATAAATCAGCCATGCACTCACATTTTGTAACGCTATATTTCCGTTCTGCTTTGCTCAAGGTCTTGCCAAAGTAAGCCACTGGGTAATCAACTTGTTCCTCATCATGCTGAGCTAGGATGTCCCAAAACTGTGATATTTCTATCATCAGTAACTAGCAAAAAGGGTCAATTAAAGTGATTATGATATAAATAAAGTTTAATACAAAGAACGGTTCATAACGCATAAACGCATGTTTCTGTTCAGACCACCACTTGAAAGGCTCATTCTTTTGCTGAAGGAAGACCAGAAGCATGGCTAAGTCATCAAACTGAGGAGTGAACTGATGATGATATCCCACAATACTCAAACATACTTTAATATCCTTAAAGCTCTGAGGGCATGATATTTTCTTAATGGCGTCAACTTTATCAGGAATGGGCTGGAAACCATTTTTAAGACCTTACATCTGAGGAACTCCATTTGGTTTTTGAAAAAAAGCACTTTGATGTCTTAAGCTTTATTAAAGGCCTTACTTAGATGGTTGAAGACTTTCTGGAGATGTTTAACATTTTATTGAAGGATTAAAGAAAACAGTGATATCATTAAGGGACATAATGCAAAGGATGGCTTCAAGTCCTCTAGGATCCCAACCAAGGCACGTTGTAAGGTATCAGACATGTTACATAGGTTCTGAGGCAACCTCATTGGTTTTAATAGACCCTCAATTTCTATAAGTTCACATTTAGCTTGATCTTCTGGGGCGAGCTCTACTTTCCAATATCCGCTGGCAAAATCCATAGTGGAAAAGTATTGCGACCTTTCATGATAGTTGAAAGCCATTGATCTGGTACAAGTGATAAATCTTTTTTGGTAATGGAGTTAAGCGGTCATTAGCCCATCAACACATAACGACTGTCATCCTTCATCTAAACTAACAGGAGAGGTTAGGCCCAAGGATACGTGAAAGCATAAGTAGCCCAGCCTTAAGTAGTTTATTGAGCTTAACAGCCACCTGAGCCTCTTAACTTTGCTTTTTGGTGGGGATGAGACCAATTGGGGAAAGCATCCCCACTCTCAACATGATGCAAAACGCCATTCATTTTCCTGAAATCATAGGTAGGGGTGGTGAAGATATCAGTATATCTCTCCAATAGTTTCTTAACCTGTCTCTGTTGCTCACTAGTGAGCTCTTGCCTATTAGAAGTGTTGACTAGAGCTAATGATAGGTCGTTTTTAACCAAAAGTATTGTAAACTTTACAAAGCCACTAATGTCATTAATGCCCTCTTGTGGAAGGAGTCAAACATAGTGGTTGAGGTATTAGGCCCCACTATCCTAGGTTTTTCAGTGAGGTTAGCCAAAAGCACTGTTATGGATCTAGCATAGGCAAGATCTAAATTCTCGGACATGTCAAGATTTCCTTGACAGATGGTTATCCATGCCTCAGATGTTAGGCAATTATATGAGAAATATAGATATGACCTAGGTTCTGAAGATAGACTGGGACTTTGGTAGTAATGTGGTCATCTTAGGAAAACAAATTGGCATGTCTTCTTGGCCATCTACCCTAGGAGGGGGTATCCATACGTGAAAACCCCTTACATAATACTCGAGCTGGTTAATCTGGTCTTCACTCTAACAGGAAAGTCCAATCTTTGAATTCCGTCTTGGCGTCATGAGAGGTTTTAAAAACCACTTTTATCTGATATAACAGCAGGGATAAGAATCCCCTATCATAGTGAATGACAGCCAGGTATTCTTCGAAATTGAGTCCTAAAAATAAGTTAAAGCTCAGGCTATCTAATGCAATGGTGGGGGTAACAAAGAAAGCTTGACAAAGATAATGAGTAGAGAGAAATAGGCCCCAATGGATTGAGTGCATTGTGGCTCAGAAGTGCCATATTCCACATAATGGGGTAAGCCCAGAGCAAATTTTAATGCGCTTCATTAACTTAGACGAAAAAATCATGGGTAAACCACTGTTGACAATGACATGGACATAGATTTGGTGGACTCAAATTGTGACATGTGTAACTATGCTCCCAAACTGCAGGGTGGTGTTAACTTTTGGCGGTATTCGCTAGATCTGCTAAGCTGGTTGCACAGGTATGACATCACTGAGCAACAAACAGACAATATAATTATTGATGATCCTTGGTAAATAATGATTTTTAAATAAATATGAAGTAATTCGCTCCAACAGGCACCATTTTGTTATATATATAATTTCAGACTACTTCTGCTAACTTTGTCCTTCGTTCTACTTTAAAAACCCTTCCCTCATTCTCTGGTTCAGCTTTTAATCCTCAGTACCCTCAGTCAGCCTTTGACCCCTTTGCTTGGTTAATTTCTATTTACTTCAATTTTTGGGTTTCACCACATAATTGAGGCACCATAGGAATTCACACTTTTTTCTGAAAAATAATCGTCTTGATTTATTTGCTTCACATTGACATAATCTACCGCCCAAATCTCAAGGCTCACCTCAACTAATAAGATCCGATCTGCCATATATATGGGTTATTGTTCAGTCATATCAATTTCTCAAAATTACCACACTTGACTGGATGATAAGCTCCTATTGCTTATATGGCTAAAGGAACTTCACATGTACTCAGTTGATAATCTGATCACCCACAGGTTCCTTATTGGTGTAGGCATTAATGCCAGTCTTCTTGTTTATCTCAAACGGTCCAGTACAGGTGTAGGTGAGCTTGCTCTTCCTTAAAAATCCATGTTGGTCATGGATCAAGACATGATCTACTACAGCGAAATGTGGGAGTCCACTGCTTCTACTTTGGTCTACAGCCTGATCACAAATCTTCTTAACTAAACTGGTACAATAAGTTTCAGCTTGAAGTTTTATCAGCATGTCCGTTAGGTTGGTCAGATAACGCTGCGGCTTTACTCCGCCAGTATCCTCCACACTGTAGTAAAGCAAAGCGGGCAAATCTTGATGTCTACCATAAAGAAATTGGAAAGGACTCATTCCCGTTGATGAGTGGTAGCTGATATTATAAGCAAAGATGGCGGTGGATAGGAGGGTACTTTACTCATAGGTGAGATCCTTTACAAGCTTGCGGAGAATGTTTAACAATGCTCCGTTAACCTGTTCCAGCATTACATTAGATTAATGGTGATGGGGTGTAGTTAAGACCACTCTGATTGCCCTTAGTTCGTTCAACTTGGGCAGGACATGAATGTGAAATTAGTGACATTGTCCATGAGGATAAATTGCGGCAGCCATGTTGCTGTATGACACACTCCATGGTAAACTTGGCGGTGGTGACAGTCCCTAAATCATTGGTCGCTCTTGCTTCCAACCATCTTGTAAAGTAATTGATGGCTACTAGTATATACTTAGAGCAGTTTGCCAGTTGGCAGAGGCCCCACCACGTCAAGGGAAATAGTATGCGATTTGAAACGAGGCTTAACCAGCTGGTAGGTGGTCTTCTTGTGAAAAGTTTTCTCCACTTTGCACTGGTGACAACAAGCAACCATCCAAGAACGTCATAATACATGCTCTCCCAATAGTAGCGGTGTCACAAGAAATCCAACGTATTCTGCAAACCTCCATGACCAACCGCCTTATGGGCATCTACAGTAATTGCTGGCCTAGCGGAGGGCTTTGGGAAACTCAGAGTCGCTTCACCAATCTTCCTATATAGTTCCCCATTGCGCAAGAAGGTATCTTGCCTAAGCCCTTCTAGCGCCTTGATCATGAGTGGCAGTTCATGATATCTGACAACAATCATCTACACATATATGATGTCAGCCAAATCCGCCATAATGGCGATTATTGTTGTATGCAAGAGACAGTCTGCATTATGATGTTTTACCCCCAGCTGGTGTACTATATCAAAGTCATACGCTTGGAGCTTCAATGCCCATCACGCGAGCCATCCTTAAGGTTCACAAAGATTTTGCAGCCAATGCAAGGATGAATGATCTGAAATCACTTGAAATTTCATTCCGTGGAGGTATACCCAGTATTGTTTATATGCATATATCACCGCTAAGTACTCCCACTCAGTCGCAGTTTAATTACGTTCATGACAGTTTAAGCTTTGGCTACAAAACGCAACAGGCTGCTCTACATCTTCATCATCCTTTTGGGGGAATACTGCCCCTACAGCAGAAAGTGATGCGTCCATTTGCACTAATTGCTTTTTGAAAATAGGGTATTGAAAAACTGACGTGATAGCAAATGCATCTACAAGACATCAAAATCATTTTGATATCATTCAGTCCAGTCAAAGGTGGCGTTCTTCTTCAACAACTCAAAGAGCAGTACCCCAATACAGCTGAAATTAGGAATGAACATCTGGTAGAAACTGACCTCCCCAAAAACACAAGGATATCTCAATTATTGCCTGCTCAAGTCATCTTATGTATAGATTCCATCTTTGCCAACTGAGGTTTAAGCCCTTTTTGAATCTACCACAAACCCAAGGAACTTAATTTCTCCTTAGAAAGATGACAATTTTGAGTCTTGATCTTGATGTTAGAATCAGAAAGTCGACAGAACACTTGTTCTAGGTGTCCAGATGTTCCATGAACGTATAAGAGAACATATTGATATCATCAAGTTAGACTAGGGCACAGTACATCTCTAAGTTACCTAAGATCGTGCCCATAGCTCTCTGGAACGTAGCTGGGGTGTTACATAACCCTTGAGGTATATGCATAGGTTAGAGCAACCCCTTCGAGGTGATTATAGTTCATTTCTTCTGTTCCACCGCTGGCAACTCAATCTTCCAGTACCTAATATCAAATTCATGGCTGAAAATTAGTTAGCCCCTTCCAGTCAATATAAAGCGTCATCAGTATGCGGAAGGGGGTGTTAATCATTCTTTGTGGTGCTATTAAGCTTCTGGTAGTTGATGACCACCCAATTGCCATCTTCCTTCTTAACAATTAGCACAGGCGATGTTAATTGAATCTTGTATGGCTCTAACATCACTTATTCGATCAATTGGTCTACCTCATTAAAGACTACTTCTTCCACAGCTTTTGAGAGCTGAATAGGACAAGATTGAATGGGGGTGATCGCTTATGTCTACCCAATGCATGACCCCCACACACATCCCAAATTTTTGTTGGTGGATGCAAAAATTCTTTGGTATTTCAAAATTGGGCCATCACCCTATCCTTCTGTTCCTCTAACAGCCCAATCAGAGCTTCCCATGGAACCACTGCCTTTATGGCGAATGAAGTTTTTACAGGCAGGCCAAGGTCCTGCCAAGACCCAATATAAAGAATAAGATGAACCTCATGAATAGGAGTTAAGTGTAAATAAGCCACCACTTGGTGCCTTTGGACCATCATAGACTCCTTCTGTAGGTTTTCAATTAATACTTACATTTCCCATGCCCTAGTAACAGTAACCCAAGTGCCACATGGGGTTCAATCTAAGATTGCTGGTATAGCCCCATAATATCCCTGTTGAGAAGTTGATATGACTGGATGATATTCTGAACATACTGGAAGATTGGAGTAGGAATCAAGACGAGTCTCAAGATTGATGGAAAAGGTATATGAAATGCAATCAAATGAAGTGTCAACTTTCTTGTGAATCGAGGGAAATTATGCCAAGATTTTGAGATGATGAGAACTTCTATAAAAAAGAAAACGAATAGGAGACTACCAAGCCAAGGATTCATTAAGCTTAGGGAACCAAGATTTAAAAAGTTGAACGGAGGATTGAGGAGGGGGTCTTTTTCTATTAGTAGGTTGTTGCAGATAAAGTTTGAAATCATTAAAAGATTAATAAAGGTCAATAGGGGCGATTGCTCCATATATAATTTATTGAGTTTTTTTTTAAGTTGATGATCTTCATATTGTCCGATTTGATCGCTCAGTAGCTAATACCCTGTGTAGACTAACTTGGCGAAATCAAGACTTTACATCAATAATTAACAATCCCCATATAGACCTTCAGGAATATCTATTTTGAGCTCCGTTTCAAATTTGACCTGATGCCTCAAAGGTATACTTATGGCGTTTGCAGTCCATAGCGGATTGCCGTTGTACTTGTAAGCTTGGTTAAATAGAGCTCTGGACTTCCGCTTCATCTGCCAATATTGAACTGGAATCACCCCATCACTATATTCAAGATTGACCTGACTGGAGTAAATTGAGTCCTTTAGACTCCTCTGGAGGTAAAATAAATGGGGATCTGTTGTTCCATGATACTAATTGTTTCTTCCACCATATTGACCACTGTCCCAAATCGCCACATGAACACGTCACCCATCAACATGTCATAATTATTATTAGGCAGAACCACCGCTTAGATGGAAGCCCTGACCAAAACAAACCTCAGAGGTAATGCACTGTAAGCGCCCTATGACATAGTGATCTCTGCCCTTGTGGTCCCATACTTTACTTTATGTTCCACATCAGTCTTTAGCGGAAGCTTAGCCACAGGCTTGGTGAATATTATATTGATTGGAGCATCAGTATCTATAATAGCTCATGTTTTGATGTTCTGAACAAAAATATTATAGTAGGTACACTCTGATTAAGAAGAACCGTTGGTTACTATTACATGCACATCCAAGTGGGTTTTGTTACCAAAAAAGGACAATACTAGCGCCGGCATGAGGATACTCCTGAGCAATCTTTTCTACTGGGACTGCAACGTTCACCCCACATAGGGAGGCGACGTCCATTGAGGGTCTAACTTCACATGTGCCGTTTTGCTCAAGAAATTGCCAGGCACATGGCTGTTGTACATCTTGGAGGAACTCCAAGTCTGTAGGGTTATGGTCTCTCTCTTGGGTTAAGCTAAGATATCGTGGGAAGTTGAGATATAATAAGTTGTCAGGGTGAGTACCAGGACTGATGCAAAGCAACTCGTGGGGCTTGTCAGGGACAAATAAATTTGGATTAGTGGAGTTACAGCGTCCCATATATACTCCGCTTGAGCTTTTCCCTGTTCAATCAGGACAGTTGTACTGCATGAACATGCAGGTAGCCATAGAAGTTAGCCTCATAGTGCCCTCTTTGGCTGCATGATAAACAAGAATTCATAAATGGCTCCCATCTCTGGATCACACCTGAAGATTTGGGTCATAAGTTAAACAAAGAATTATAATCTAGCAGGGGATGAACTAGTTGTGCTTAAGGAGGATGGAAAGGACCCACCAACATACTAAGTGGGTGAGTATTGCCCAATGGATTATAATTGGTTTGTTGCAGTCCATTTTCTGATGAGGATGCAGCGGCAATTGCAGGAACATTCCATTCCCTATTGGGAGCACTAAAAATGACAGAGAGATGGCGTAAAGAGTTAATGATTTGTAAAAGCTCCAAATCTTCTTGAAGAATGTGGTCCATAGTGTTATAATGTTCTCAATATGGCTTAACAGCCTCCATTATCCCTATTCCCACATCCTCATTAGTTAAGATAATGCTCAAACTAACACATGAGCCTCAGCCGTGAACTGCTCAGAAAACTCCATCAGGAACACGTTCTTTTTAAACTTTATTGTCAGAAATTTGGCCTTGCACTACACCATCTTTGTCAAACCTCCTAACAGGCGGAGCAGTGTCTCCTTAACCTCATGATACATTACAGTACTGCTTTTGAGGTAACATTTGACCTGGTCAGCGCTTTCAACATCCAGAGCAGATAACAACAGTTTAGCTTTATTCCAGTTTGATGCTCCTTCCATGGCAAATATAAACCATTTGAAATACCCATGCATGTTCCCGTCTCAACTGAAAGGTGGCAACTTCTCAATCCATACAAAATCACCCAGCTCTGTGCTTCAGCTTTGGGAAGCAGACAGGATAGGTTCATATCAGATGAGGGGGACATCCCCCTTGTGGGTAAGAATAGGGATTCAAGGAAAGATGAAAATCTTACAGAGTTGACCAGGAAGAGGTTGGATTGCTGGGAGGGACTGCTGCGACCCTTGGGGGTAACCGCTGGCTGAACCATAGTATTCCTTGCCAAAATTGCCACTGGTTGTGCCCTTACCTTCCTCGCCAGTCTGTTCAGCAAAAATTTCGTCTATTATCTGCTCCTCTTTGACCAAATACCTTGACACCTCCTGTCTCTCACCCCCTGCCTCAGCTCCTTAACTTATTTTTTCAATTTGTGTTGGAACTCTATCTGTGTCCAGTTTACACTTTATTTTTAAAGCTGTATGAAGACATCCTCCAATGTGCTCTACATTCTTGTGTTCTGCTGCCCGTTTTCACACACTTGTCAGTTCGCTTCATCCACTTGATTGGTTAGTATGGGTCATTCCTGCGCCAGTTCCTCATTAGACCGTCAAAGGGTATCCAAGCACACTCGCATATCAGCGTACTCCGCCTTCTTAATGAATGGAAGGGTGTCAGCTTGTCCCTGAGATGCCTGGCTGGAACTCTCCAACTGATTAATTAGGCCTAGTAATCGGCTGTTTTCCTGAGGTTGCCAAGAAGCTAATTGAATGGTTGGTTACCTGCTGATTACTCCAATCAGCTTAAAGCTGGCTAAAATTAATCTCCACTGCTCCATGTGATCAGTTATCCGCCGCTCTAACAGGGTAACCTGATCCCTCATCCAATCCACTGCCATGTCAATTCTTTCTACCCATTCAGACATTTTCACCATAAGTTTCTTCTTGTTACTTCCGGCGTCATGACATCCCATACTCATTCAACTGAAATACACGACGGTCTAACAATTCTCCTATTACTTGTGACAACTCATGATTCAAGAAAGGAACTAATTTATCCAAGTTATGGTGGACGTCCATGACACAACTGTCTACATGCACTAGAATTTCTTAGATTTCTGAGTTAAAGTGGCTAAGGCGTTAAAGTAAAAGAAAATTTTTGTTCTGTTGTTCTTGAACAAAATACATGACATCGCCAATCTCAATGTTAGTCAGGCAATCGCATGCAGTAGTTGGCGGTTCAAGGCTGAACATAGCAATCAAGTATTCTTTAACTTCATGGGAGCTGAGCCGGATAGACAACCCCATTTTGGTAGTGTCAAGGTAAGACATAGAAAATTTATAAAAGGCTTCTTGGTCACTTTGATTATAAAACATACTCAGGGCATATTCGCCAACATCTACTTAATAGATGTGGTTACCCTTCAAGAGCCATTCCATGAAACCCCGCAGTTGCTGAAGGGTTACGTTAGTGGATCTTCCCTATTAGTCTGATTCCAACGCGGGACAAGCTGCTAACTGCAAGTCCATTCTGTTTTCCTCATATCCTGGTTTTGTCACCTAAATAGTGCCAGCTCCTCAATGGATGTCTCTATTGTCTCCCTTGTTTATTGGTCAGGAAATCCTATTAATTTCTGATATAAAAAGTGGGGGTTCATCCTGATGCCCTAGTTGCCATTGTACTACAATTGACCAGTGGCCCCAAATATAAGCACCACTGTTAACTTTTGGAGGTATTGGTTGATCCAATAAGCTGGTTGCACAGGTATGACACCACTGAGCTTGGACAGATGATATGAAGATCGCTAATCCTTGGTAAATAATAATGATATATAAATATTAAGCTATCGCTACAACAGATACTACTTTATTATATTTTTCAAAACTGCAGAATACTTCTGCCAACTTTCTCCCTCGTTCTACTTCCATAAAAAAACCCATCCCTTATTCTCTGGATCAGCTCATAATCCTCAATATCCTTGGTCAGCCTTCATCCCTTTTGCTTAGTTATATTCTATTCATTTTAAATTTAGGGGTTTTGCCTCATCATTGAGGCACTGGCGGAATATACACTATTCGCCAAAACATTATCATCTCAATAAATTCGTTTTGCATTGGCATAATCTACTGCAAAATATTTAGGTTCACCTCAATTAATAAGATCCAATCTGCCAGATATATGGCTTAATGTCCAGTCATATCAATTTCTAGACATATAGAGTGAGAAACATAGGGGTTTTATCAGAAGAAAATTAACCAGTTATAGGTTCTTTATTATCAATGGGTACTAGATCATCTACTTCTAGAATGCCAGTGATAGGCTTATTAGAGGTCGCTAAACATTTTTGAGTTGGCACAGGGATGTCAGCATGAAGTGCCTCAACTTTCATGCTTACGTCCCTTTTCCCACCTCCTTGGCAAGCCTCTTCCAACAAGTCTTGGCGCTATAACGTAATCCACTGCATTAGGAGCTTCAAAATCAGAGATTCTTCTGGTTCTTTACACATGGACCCGAGGGCGAATGAACGATATGGATTAAAAAGTTTAATTAAGCGCTTCCTTAATTACCAGATGTGGGTGAGGCTGTTCTTCTGACCAGTAATGTACATATGGACCTCAGGCTAAAATCGAAATGCAGAGATGACTACAGTTATGGCGTCGTCCAAGGTAACATTATTAAGGTTACCAAAGGTTGTGTTTGGCCATAGAATTGGCCGGTGAACTCCACTGGACTTTCTCCTTCGTTTAGCTAAATGCCCATGAACGCCTGGTTCTGATTTGCTAAGGTCTGGCTGCTTCCAAACTTCTTGAATAAGGCTTTATGAGAATGTTCCCAGGTGAGGCATTTCTTTAAATGGGGAGTCATAATCTCCCAGGAAGTACTATTCAAGCAGTAATTGTTCTTCACCTTCTGCCAGTCTGTCGCCTCCTACATTGAGCTTATATAAGCGTACAAGAAGGAGGTATTACTTTCCTGCCATAGGGTGGCTTTCTATTTGAACTAGGCTTAGAGTTATTAGCAAGAGGGGTGAAAAGAGTATTGATTCCATAAACTGGTGCAGGCTTGATGATCTTGAATTCCACATAGTCACGAGGGGCTTGTTCTCCAATTGCCATCTTAATTATTCCAAATCAAATTATAATGTCATCTCAATTTCGGTTTAAAGAGCAATGGAGGCTTTGTGGGAAGCCTGCACCTTTAGCGCTTGAATTTTGGCATGCTGGAGGAGAATCTGACTCTCAAAGTTCTTAAATTATTATTAAACCTGTGACAGGTTTGTTGAAGTTGAATAATGTGGCCATCATTAAAATTGGCAAAGATACTGAAATTATCCATTTCATCTGACAAGGCATTAATAAAAACTATGGGGTTGATAGGCATTCCGTATGCTTTAAGCTTGAAGCCTTGGACTACATTGCGTATTTGACACATAAGGCAGCCAGTGCCATAATCACTTCTGTTTCAAGAAGTCATTATGTTCATCAGTTATAGGCACTGCGGGAGCAAAAGGTCAAAGTGTACCACTGTGGACGTTCCTGCCCTCTGGGCCCTTCAGGGACTTCTATATCTTAGGGTCCTTGAGTCCCTTTGAGCCTTTCACTTCCAGAGGTGATATCATGGGGGCTAACTCCCGGTAGTGCTGCCGGAGGGTCCGCACAAGATCTTCAATATGGTTGAGGCACTGGTTTCAGGCAGCCTCGAGGAGCTGCACTTTTTTATTAAGCTGGTCCTCAAGGTAACCTGAAATTCTTTTTTTATTTAATAGAGTCAAGCTGACCAGGGGACGGGCATTACCGAGTATATGTGGAAAACCAAGATAGATAAAATTGGGCACCCCGGGGTAATCAGGTTACCCCTGTTGCCAGCGGGACTTCCAGGTATGGGGGTTGGTGCGCTACTCCAAGAGGGTTTCCCCAGCTATAGAGCAGGTGTGAAGGAAGGGGTCTGTGTGGAGGAACCAAAGTGGGAACCACGATTCTATGAGCTCCTGTTACTTTGGCCTCATATATCCATAGAGCCAGACTTGGAAGTGCTCCAATAAGTGGATGTGCAACTTGTTGATAACCCCATGGATGGTTGGGACCGTGGCCTTGATCGCATCTAAGGCAATAATGTGGATTGTCCACATTGTAATGGGTATCATTAGGCAAGCGGAGGGTAGATGGGATTGGTGACTCAATCTGGAGTGCAAGGAGGCTCTTTGAGATATAAAATTCCTGCTCGTTTTGGAGCTTAAGCAGGCGCGCGACTTCCTGCCAAATGGCTTTGGTTGGGGGAATGTTTCTAGATGGTGATGTAGGGAGCCCTCCCCTCTACATACTGCGCAGGTTGCGTGTAGGGAATTGGATCAGTCTGCCATCCTATAGGTCCTTCTCAGACAGCTCCAGGCGTTGGCTCTTACCCTCGGCTGTAGGAGTGGGTGGTGCATCATTCTCCACACTGCCTTCTGTGTGGTTGAGTCATAGGGGATGTCCAACGCATCTAGGTATTTGATTCTAGCAATAGTTGGGGTCATAGCAAGCATGTCTCTGGGGGTGGTTTTCTGGATTTCTTAATTTGTAGTGGGGGCTGGGTCGTCCCCTTCCCTGCACAGTGCCAGTGTTCTCTACGGTCCATCCATGCCATGCGGCGGATGGCTCAGAGGATGAATTTGAAGTGAGGGGGTTTCATGCGGGCCCATTGTGGTAGGGCGTTTAGCAAGGTATGATAGTGGTCTGGGGTGGGCTATGTGGGTTGGTTAATTTGAGCGCCTGTGCGAAGTTAGTCCTTGCTGCCCTGTATCAGTGTCATTGCAGGAGGTCTGATGTGAGGATTTCTTTTATCCAGGTACCCAGGATGCAGTTGGCGTGGCTCTCAAAAGTATTAGTCCCATGCCTCCGCTTGAGCGTGGGCCAAAGAGTGTTTCCATCCATATGGGAGGATGGGATCCAGGCCACAGCCAGCCCTGGATGAGCACGCAGATTGAAGTTATGAAGGTGGGTGAGAAGGCGATCGCATGGGCAGGGTACCATAATATTGGGAGGATGAGTGAGTTAGCAACTTTTACTCGCCCCATTAGTCCTGGGGATCTTCCCTTGAGGGAGGCGACGCGTTTGGATACCCGCTGTAGTAGGTTGCTTTCCATTGTCTCAATGTCATATCCCCCTGTTTCCAGCCATAGCCCAAGGTGGCGGACAGGAGTGGTGGTGGGAGGTGATGCGAAGGGTAATATGAGTTGGTTTCTCCTTCATATGGGGTGTGAGGTTCTGGTGTTGTATACCAGTTGTTAGTGTACTTGCCTAAGAGAATAATTTCTGCTTTCCTTTTGTTGAGCGATGCATTGCTCACCATGGAGTATTCCTCTAGGGTGCATTCCAGCTGTCGAGCATCTTCATTGTTTGCTATACCTGCTACACAATCATCTGCAAAGGCCAGTATCTTGACTGTTGGTTGTCCTTGTGCGGTTAACCCCATGAGACGTGAGTCAGTTACTCGGAGGAGTGGGTCAAAGCTGAAATTGTATAGCAGTGGGCTGAGGGGATCCCCTTGTTTGAGCCCTCTGTGTGGTTTAATCTTGTTAGTTAGGAATCCAGGGCCGCATACAGCCATGGTTGCAGATTCTGTGAGGAGCATCGCCCAGTTTATGAATCTGGGTGGGAGTTTGAAAGCGTGTAGGCATTCCTTTAGGTATGGCCAACTAACGCGATCATATGCCTTTCCTGGTCTAAGAAGATCAGGGCTCCAGTAGCTTTGGACTGACATATGTTTGCAACAGGGTGTATGTTGTTCCAGATTGAGCGCCCTGGTATAAACCCAAACTGGTTGGGTGACAGGACGTTAGAGGCTATTGCGCCTAATCTGGTTGCTAAAATTTTTGTTAAAATTTTTGTATCAGTATTAGAAATTGCTATTGGACGAGTTGGCCAGGTCCAGTTTGTCACCCTTCTTATACAGGGTTATGACATATGATTCATGGTCACCAGGTAGGAGGCGTGTTTCCAGCAAGCACTAGTTCATAGATGCCAATAGGAGGGGGGCAATTTGCTTAAAATATTTTTTGTAAAATTTGTAGGGTATCCCATCAGGCCCTGGGCATTTCCTACATGGTGCACCGCGGGTTGTATCCCAAAGCTCTTCCCATGTTATTAGATTTAGTATATTGTAATCCAGCGGTGTGCTTTTTATTCCGGTGGTATTTATAAATTCTGTGATTTTTTGAGGGTCTGTTGGCATATCATGGTATAATTTGGTGTAATAATGGTGTATTTCCGCCTTGACCTCCTCAGGGTCAGTTTCCATGGTGCTGTCAGTCTTGTGGACCTGTGTGCACGCAGGCTGGTTGCCGTGAGAGTGGAATTGGTGGAAGAAATATGTCAAACATGTTTCACCTTCCTTTATGAACTTACCTTTGTTTGATACTTTGATTCTGTGTTGGTGCTCGAAGATGAGGGTGTTTAGGCGGGTGGATATTTCCGCCCATTTGCGTCCCAAGTTGGGGATATAACCAGATCTTGGGGTGTTTAGCTCAAGGTGGTCCAGTTCTGCCAAGGTACGCCTGATTGTGGCTGTGTTGGCAATGTACTTACATGATGTGAGATGTCAGGTTTTGTTGATTAGTTCTGTTTTAAAATTTGCCCAGGTTACAATGGGATCCAAATTGAATGGGGCTGGAATTCTGAGTTCATGGCCTCATGATTGACCCAGTCAGATATTTCAAGTAATTTTATGTTTTCTGGGTGTAGTTTTCTCGAGGGCGACTCCTGTGCGTGGGTTTAGGTGGCAATAGCTGCACTGAAACAAGTCGGTGGTCAGAAAAATTGACTTTTTTGTTGAAAATTTGGAGATGCTTGATCGTTGGGACTGTGGAATGAGGATGTGATCAATGCGGCTCATTGATATGAGTGCTTCCTCATGTATGTTAGGCTGTGTCATGTGGGTAAGGAGTGGTGATCCAGGGGGGAGGGCATCCTGTAGGCCAAGGGATGCCTTCATTGTGCAGAATTCAATGTGCCCCAGTGGGTATCCCCTGGGGTTAGGCCATCAGTCCATGTAGGGGTTATCCCAGCAGTTAAAGTCGCCCAACAGGATGGTATCTAGTAAGAGGGTGAGTGTTGGAACAGTTTCAAGAAATTGTTTTCTCTCAGCTGTGGTGCATGGTGCATAGATGCATGCTATCGAGATTGTTTCCTCTCTGCATGTGATCGTTGCTACCAGGATGCAGCCATGAAGGTATAACAAGGAGTTTTTAGTTTTTAATTTTTTGTTATTTTGGACAATTACCCCACAGTGAGACGTCCATACTGATTGTGATGGTGAGACCCTGGCTGACCAGGATCCTTCTTCCCCCTGTAGACAGTGGGTTTCTTGGATGGCCAAGATATCTACAAGGGGTTTTCACAGGAAGTCCAGCTTTTTGGCTTGGGACGTTTGATCCCTGGCTCCCGCGATGTTTAGCATCCCTATTGACACTGAGGTGCCCATGGCGCCTCAGGAGTGGTTGGGAGGGCCCTCTGGCCCTAACCCACCGCAGCTCATTTTGTCCATGCTCTGCGTCTGTACTCCATCTCTCTCAGTGACAATGTCAGTTCCCTTGATATGACTCAATTTTTTTTCAGGAATTGCAGTTTTTGGAATTTGCGTTATCTTTTCCCGCATGTGTCTCATTATGGTTCAATGCGGGGTGCTGATTGGATTCTGTGATTTTGGGGTTTGAATTTGGAGAATTGTGCACCGCATTTTCGCCCATATTGCAGCTGAATTGTTCCTCAAAGTATGCATGATTGATGTCGCTTGGTGACTCAGTCAAGTTGCTGTGAAAATTTTCAACATGGGCATATTGTTCTTATTGGTTGGCTTGGTGAATATCCAAAATATCCTCTTGAATTTGTCTGGGGTCAATGGATGATTCTGCGTGTGCTGCCACCTCAGCCGCTTCCCGCTTGCAGGCTTTTTGCGCCACTTTGCATTGTTTATGTGTAACTGGGTCCACGATGGAGTAAAGTCCATCTTCACCCTAGCGGAATGGGTGGTGGCTGTTGGTCATTCTGGCGAAGATTTTGTTACTTTCATCCATAGCTTCCTCACAGTAATCTTCTTCCATTAAGCCCTCCTTCACGGGGCATGCGTGTTCCTTGTGTCCCAATGAACTGCAGTGGTTGCAAATGGGTGGTGCGCATTCTGGTGTAACTCAGAATGCAGCCAACTGGCCCCCATCTGCGAAGTGAAGTTCTGCTGTGCAGGGAATTCTTGATAAGTCATCTTCCACTTCAGGGAGTGGGTTGATCATGGCGATAGCTTTGCCTGTGCGCAGGGTTGGCATCAGGCGAAATTGTTGTAGTTCAATTTTCACAATTTCTCTGTAGGCTATGACCCTTTTTGCGGAGCTCCTCCTTGATTACCTTACAGGTAAGGTTGGTAGGGAGTGAGTCAAAGGAGATGAACAAAGTTTTTGCTTTGTATATCTGGCGCGCGCGGTGTGCACTATTCTTTTGCCCTCAGGAAGGGTAATTTTAACACAGACTTCAGCTGTTTCAAAAACCAATATCGATTCAGCTGCAGCCCATGTTGTTGGTGGCGACATATACCGCGTGGGGGAAAAGGGAGGGCTGTGCCTCGCATGTTTTTTCCCACAGGGTTGGTGACTCATCCCCAAGGAAGAGTCAAAGCCCATGTTCCACCTTTGAAAGGGGTTGGTTACACTGGATGTACATGTATTGATCTTGTTTTGTAGCAAATACCATAAACCCAGACGGTGTCTGAGTTTGTGGTTTCTTGGAGGCTTGGGTTCCTGATCCCCCTCCAGGGCGTTTCTTGCCCTTGGGTGCACCATTTTTCTGCACCTCTTGATGCGACGCTCGCCCAGGTTGTATTAGATTTATTAAAATCGCCCATCTCTCCTGTGTGATTATCAAAAATTGCTGTTTAAATCATATAGTAGTAGCTAAAGTGATTGTTTTGGGAAAGAAAATGGTAACCTGAAATTCTGCTATTCAACGTGACAAGCTGATTATGAGCCTCATTGATTAATTAAGTTATTGAAAATGTCTTCCCTATTGTTGTGAATGAAGGTGGAGGCTGCATTATAAAAGTTGCCAATATTTTAGTGTAGGGTTTGAGTAAGCCATAGATGACATGATACTTCATGGTGATGCAACCTGACTATTTGTAGGAGTTGGTGTATGTCCATATGGACAAAGCTTCAAAGATAGCATTTGGTACTAAAAGGCAATTCTCACTATGCTAGTAGACCTGAGATATATAAAGCTTGCAGTGTGGAAGGCACTAAAGTGGCGTGAGAGACTAAAGCGTCCTCTCATAGAGTAGATGCCATTCAGTAATTTTAAATAATCTCGTGAGGTTCTCATATTGGCTTTGATTAGGTCATTTTCAACGGATAGTAGGGTAAACTGGAAGGCGGCCAAAACTCAAGGCTTTTGCGCTAGTTAGGAGGTACCTCATGCTGAGAAATGTTAATCCATTGAGTTATGTTTCTCAACCAATAAGTAAATTAGTTTTCTGGATTGTTTATCTTTTTTTCATGATAGACATTTTCAATTAGACAGTTCAGAGCCCCTGTAGCTAGCACCACTTATCTCATAGCAACAGTTTTCTTGACTGTAGCCAAAGTAAAAAATGAGCTAAAGCTGTAAACAGCAGAGAGGTCGATGAAGACAAAAAATTGTGTTAAATAGACTACTTAATTGAGTTAGAAAGTGTCAATATTTATAGTAAGTGTTAAGATGTGTGCCCAGGGGACCTCCAAAGCCCTGTACGATAAGTATCTTTACAGTCTTCTGGATTGACCGCCTGGTTGGTGCCCTCATTGTTTTTCATTATCCTCATGACTGCAGTGGTGGGGGTCACCCTTGAGGTTCAAGAAGCGGAGATAAAATCCAGAAGGCATCTTCATCAATCCTTGTGCATATGATGATTACTGATCAAAACTCACTGTGCCTTCATGGACATGTTTTATTTGTAATGACTTGAGAGACAACATAATGAGGCTCAATTTAGGAGAAGTAGTCATGGGTCGCTTATATTCTCAAATCTTGACACTTTTCACAATTTGAAAAAGAAAGAGTAGATCACTCTATAGAGTTTCACTCAAAGAAATTTTCCAAAGCAGAGAATAACTACATGGCTACATGTGTGAGCCTAGCAGTGATCAAAGCATCACGCCACTTCTGAACCTGCATTTATTGCGTACTCTAATATCATCATGGATCACGCCTCTGTGCTATGGTTAATAAAAATGAAAGATCTAGATGGGCGACATACAAGATGGGAATTTCAGTTTCACGGCTACAGCTTTGATATCCTCTACCAGGAAGTAAAGAAGCACCTGAATGTGGATGTCTTGTTTCAATTGCCTGTCTTCCATTTAAAAGTCCTTGAGAGTGATGGAATCTAAGGCCTTATTAGAACCCATTTGAAGAATGGGAAAATATTTGATGCGGTAATGTATATTATGAAGAGATGTTCAAGTGACAAGATCTAAAAAATTTTCTCTCTCGTTGCAAACTCTTTTTGCAACAAATTTAATTCAAGTCTAGGTAAGTTTGATAATCTCATTGAGGAGATTAGTTTGCACACAATGTCGGGGAGCAGTTGGGTGAGTAAAGTTTAGGGCACAGGTGTAGGCCCCACATCAACCAAGTTCCATATTTGCCCCAGCATAACCTGTGGAATAGATAGAATTAATAGTAAAAAATCGGCGGTTACCATTTTCCTAAAAATTTTGTCCTGGCAAGCGCGCTGCAACCAATTCTCAATACGCCGCACTCCCAACCACTATTGTCAGTGGAACATGGGATGTGTGATTTCCTGGATATTCAACAAATGGTGCTTTGGGAGAAGTTTTGTGGAGATGTACACACACAATTCCTGAACACGGTGTATGTCACACCACACTCCATGCCTCACGGTTGGCTGGATCTTGGCTTTATGAACAAAAATGCAGCGGATGAAGCTGCACAAGTGCGAGTAGTAATGGACCTCCTGGACGGTCAACGAGTATTCAAAACTAAACGCACCCACTGGACAAAATCAAACCAAATTTTCATAACTTTTGACTTCCTTCCTACTACAGTCAAGCACACCATGCTAGAGTACCACCTGAAGGCTGGTCTCTCTATATTTAGGAAAATTAAATCCTTCAAGATGCAGCGCTTTATGCTAATGCCAGATCTGTGCACGGGCAAAGTGATTGCTGTTCTCACCCCATCCGCAGGATAGTGGAGGATTTGACCCAAATCCCTCATACCACTTTTGTAGAAATCAATGGGCAAGACACCCACCCATTCAGGGTCACCGTGGATAGCACGCCTACTATCTGCACTTTCTGTCGCACTTTTGGCCACAAGGCCCATACCCGCCCTGCCCAGGAGTGCATTAACCAAACTGAAATAATCCCAGAAGCAATGTGTGGTGCAGACACCCACTATGAACCAGCAGTAGACACTGACGCAGCCTTCCTGTGGGAAGCGCCAAGGTGCTACATTCAAGTAAAACCTGTGTCCCCTCAGGAGTGGAAGAAGGCAAAGAAGGCCCGCAAGGCGGTGGCCAAGGAGGTGGCCAAGACAGCATCTGCGATCCTGCCAGCCCAGTTCCAGAAGGGCATTGATGCATTCACAATGGAAGCAGCTTGCAATTCCTCCACCAAAAAGATTAGGCCGCCTAAGCCGACTGGGCCACCCAAGCTAAAGACCCAATGGGTGAGTCAGTTTCACCTGACCAATGTTACCAAGTATCAATTAGAACCAAGTCACTCAATAATATTTCTGCCAAAATTTCACCTTCATGCGATGGTGCACTGCAAGTGCACACAACACCAAAAATTCGTCCCACAGTGGGGAAAAAGCAGAAGGCAAAAGCCAATGTGAACCCCACAGCTAAAGCTTCCCATACTGAACCATACTCCATAGCATAAAACACATGCGCTGCCAAACAGTGACGTGCTGAGAATGAGAAGGCTGAAGGGCACAGGTGCCCTTCCCCTCGCACCTAAGGTGCAATGGGGGGAGCATATACTATAGGGACGTTAAACATCGCTGGACTCAAGGCCTTGCCATCCTGGGCTAGGAAACTGAGTTTTTTAAATATAAATTACCCGTGGACATCCTGGCCATTCAGGAAACCCACTGTCCGCACAGTGCAGAGGACACATGGGCAACCATGCTCTTCCCTTCTCTTTCCTTTTGGTCTACGCACTTGAGGTGCTTGTTCAAGTAAACCATAGTTTTAACTTTATTTTTTCAAAATTGTACCTCAACGGCTGCATCCTTGTAGTCACCTTTTCATGGGATGATGAAGTGCCCGCTGTCATTAATGTTTACGCCCCAACCTGTGCATGAGATCGTTGAAAATTCTTCTCAGCCATCAATTCCCTTCCGCTACCCCCTTACCCATTTGTTTTTGGTGACAGGAACTGCTGAACAAACCCATCCACAGAACGCTGGCCCTCATCGCTTACACCCCCACAGGGGCACATTGAACTTCGCGTTCTAAAAGCCACCCTTGGGTTGTTTGATACTCTGCCACAGCATGCACCGCTACTAACATGTTTCTCCCCCATGTGCACAACAGCAAGCTAAGGTCCATGACCCACATTGACCTTATTCTCACGCCATTGAAATTTCAATCCCAAATTTCCCACTTTACCATGACAAAAATTGATTTAACCGACCACAGGATGATATTGGTTTCCTTCCATTTGTCCAATCCAGTGGCCCAGGCGCCAAAGTGGTGCAAATTCCACCCCACCGAGATTGTGTTACCAAGGTTTTCCTTGTGGGTGGAAACTGTGACCTCAGCTCTGGAGTTTACTGCACCATTATGTGCAGACCAAATCTCCACTAGTCAACCTTCAGAGCAAACACAATCTGCCAGGCTTGCCACCTCTCCTCACGTCGCTTGTGGGCTGCCTCAGGAAGTCATTTTACGCACAATGGCAGAAGTGGACCACCTGGAGTCTAACGTCCCCGCTGCAGGCTACAGCCCAGCTTGAGGTCACAAGTGTTTGGAAGTGTCCGCTCACTCCAACGCACTAGTAAAACAACACAAGCATTGGGTTTGTGTTCAGTATAAAGCAAAGCATATTACAGTGGGTAATACATGTTCCGCTTACTTATTCAAAAATTCTTCACGCTGCACCATAGTTTGGCCTGCACATAGGTGCAAAGGCCAGTCCACTTCGTCGCAGATATGCTGGCCAAAGTGGTGATTGAATTACACAACTATTACTCCGAATTATCTTGATCTGATCCAGTTCCACTGGCCATAGTTGACAATTTTCTTGAAAGTGCACATATCTGCACCATTTCCCACTTTCAGGAGTTGATGGATTTGATTACTCAGGATAAACTCTGGTCCGCCATTTGCAGTGCACCGTGTAGAAAATTCCCAGGCCCAGAAGGAATCCCCTATGAGTTCTATAAGAAGTATGTCACAGATTTTTCCTCCTTGCTGCTGGCCTCTATGAACCAATGCCTTAAGGAAACGCGCCTCCTTTCTGGTGTGGAAGAGGCCTCCATGATAACGTTATATAAGAAAGGGGATAAGCTGGACTTGGCCAACTGGCGCCTCATTTCACTCACTAACACAGACACAAAAATTTTTACTAAAATCTTGGCAAACCGCCTAGGGGTAGTTGCCTCTGTTCTCATTTCCCTTAAAAATTTGGTTCAAGCCAAAGAGGTTAATTTGAGACAACATTCACACCGTAGCCAACATCTGTCAATCCACAGCTTCTGGGGCACTTGTTTTTTTGACCAGCAGAAGGCCTATGTTAGAGTTAACTGGGATTTCCTCAGAGCCTGACTCCACAAGTTCCACCTCCCCTTTTGTTTCATCAATTGGGTGATGTTGCTCATGGAATTCGCCACAATGGCTGTGCGTGGCCCTGACTTCCTCACGGAGATGGTCCGCCCTCAAAGGGGCCTACGCCAAGGGGACCCTCTTAGCCCACTCTTGTATAACTTCAGCCTTGACCCACTTCTTCAAAACGTGAATTCACGTCTTACTGGTGTCCATGTGCAAGGCCAAGCACAAGTCAAGATGTTGGCGTTTGCTGATGCTTGTGTGGTTGGGATGTCTAACAATCATGATGCATGAGCGCTTGAAGCTACTATCCAGGATCACTCCAGGGTAAGTAATGCTGCACTTAACACCATCAAAACCGAAATTGTTCTCCTTGGCCAGTTTTGGGAAGTTGATATGATGGGACAATATGCTACCCATACCAATGGATCGGAGTGGGAATCAGGACGAGTCTTGAGATTTATGAAAAAAGGGTATACAAATTATAATCAATTAAAATGATGACCATACGGCGAATTGAGAAGATTTATGTCAAGATTTGATATGAATGAGAGTTCTAGAAAAGGAAAGATGAGTTAAGACTACCAAGCCAAAGATGCATCAACTTGGGGAACCAAGATATAAAGAGTCACATGGAGGATTGAAAAGGGGATCCTTTTCATGTGGTTGAGTAATTGCAGATAAGTCTGCGAATTAATTAATAAAGGTCAAAAGAAGGGGCGATAGGTCCATATATAAGTTTATCGAGTTTATTAGTAGAATCAGCGATCTTCATATCGTCCAATTTAATTGCTTAGTGGCTAATACCCTGTGCAAACTGACTCAGCAGATTAAGCCTATACGGCAAGAATCAACGTTGGTTCTCACTACAGGGGGCCACTGGTAAATTGTAGTCATTCAACAATAAGATAAGATGATAAGCCCTCATTTGTTCTGACATAATTTGATTAGGTCCCATGCGCGGTATGCTGAAGAAGCATGAGAGGCACCTAACAATGAAAAAACATTATTTAAAGTGACCAAACTAGGGGATGATGATGTTATGATTGATTTGCATTTAGAGAATTGCCCTGAGTTGATGACCAACCTCAAGAATTCTCCACAAATGTGACTCCTCAGCAGTTGCAGAATATCATGGAGTGGCTGTTGCATGGATATTGCTTATATGAAGATGAGGCTGGGGAAAACGCCCTAAGTTTATTCTATAACCAACAAGACCAAGAAAATTGATATGCCCTGTACATGTCTTATTTGGATGTGACTACAATAGGGTTGGCTTGCTGCCTTGGTACCCACATAATCGAGGAATATCTAGTTGCTTATGTGCAACTGGCAATTAGCCAGCTACTGCATGTGCTGGCTCGCCACAATATAGAAATTGGAGATATATCATGGTTTGCTCAAGCACAACAAAATGATACTCGCCTCCTGATCAACCACCTTGATTGTTCGTTCCAGAAGTACAAGGGGCGCTGGTACAGATGGATCATTGCGTAGGGAATGACCGCCTTTGATTGGACCTTTTAGTACCACAGTTAAATTTAGAACTACCTTAAATAATAAGAGAACTATTGGACCATCATGGCCTATCATCGGAGTGGATTCAGGATGTAATGATGTTGGTAAATAATACCAAGTGCTTTATGACAGAGCTAGCTGAATGGGCAGAAGCTCTCAAAGCCGTGATTGCCCAGCTAAGGGAAAAAGGATACTGATGGAATGGCAAGTGGCGGACCAAGTTGGCTCTTTGTTGGCTGAATTAAACCAACTTCACATTGAATGGAGTACCCAGCAAATGGAAGATAACACACTTATCATTCGGTCAACATCTCCCAAATATCTCCAGCTTATTCGTCAGATTACACAGCTATAAGTTGTTAGTCAGGATGATCACCAACAAGACTTCCCTCTTCCAATTGGTGAGACAAGAGAGTATGCAGACATGCAAGGTCGCCTTAATACCCTTCAATGGGCCAATGAGGAATTGGTACAGGAACAAGCCTCCCTTATTAACCAAATAAATGATGCCAACAACAAGCGGATAACACTAGCTGGCAGCAAACCTGCCTGCAGAACATAATTGAAGAGGTTTTCTCATGATTACAAGCCGTGGAACAGAAACTTAATGTTGAGAGGGAATTCCGCCAGGAGTTGCAACATCATTATGAAATGCTGCAACAGGAATTTCATTATGGACAGTGTAAATACTATTCAGTTAAGGCGGAGCAGTTGATGAATGAACAGTTCTTGGGACATGCCAGAGCTGGAAGAAATGTAACAGTTATTGGCGATTCGGGGGAAGAATGCTATGGATCAGCAAATTATATCTCTTGGGCAGTACATTGGACCCCCCGCATGACACCACTTCTTCTGAGTCCTTTTCGATGGATTTGAGTCCATTTGGATGGCTCTATGATAACGCACAAAGGTATGGTTCCTGTAGTTGCTCTGAAACCAACTCGCCTGCTCCTTGCAGCCAGAACCTGGAGCAAAGCGAATTCATTTGAATTGAAAAATTACCTCCTTTCAGTCATGATGGGAATCTACACGGTTACTTTAAGCGTTTTGAATTCGCTGTGGTAGGGGCTACTGATTGACAAAAAGAAACTGTTGCTGTCCTCTTTAAATGTGGAAAGCGCTGATCAAGTTATCCTCTATCTTCCAAATAGCTTGGTATTCTACAAAAATGATAAAGAAATTGTTCTCCAGCTGTTTGGGGGTGCTACCAAGATGGCCCAACGGAAAGCTGACTTTATGACTATACAGTTTCACCAAAACAAGACCCTTTTAGAATTTGCTGAGCGTTTTTTGGCGGAAGCCCATGTCCTACTTGGAGCTAACATTTTATCCGCCAAAAATGTTGGTATAACAATGACAGCAGCTGTCAAACCACTTTGGGAACTATATAATGCTATGTCTCACGTGTTGGATGGAGATGCAGGACTTATTTGAATCATGAAAACCTTATGTCGACTCTCTGCCATGATCAGTGCCCCCAACGGAGGCTGAAAAGTCTCTGCTGTCTCCACTCCAACCTCTTCAAAATATAGGCCGCAGAGACTGGGTTATCAGCCGCTGGAACGTATTTGTCCCTCATACAATTCAGTGGACCCTTTTCAGCCCATGTACGCTTCACCAGTTCGTCCATGACCTTGGAACCATACCAGCAACTTCTGACCTGGTCCTTCTGCCACAAGCTATATATGTGAACCTTTTATGAACACTTGCTTCCAGTGCGGACAAAGAGCATTATGCGGGCAATTGACCTAGCAAACCACAAGTGTATGCAATGCCAACTGATTAAATTGAGCAGGGAAAAGCTCGAGCAGAGTAGAGACAGGACGCTCTACCTCCGCTGAGTCCAATTGACTTGTCTCTAACAATTCCCAAACATCTTTTTTGGGTAGAATTCAAACCTCAATCATATGATTTGTTATACCATCAGCTTTTGTTGGATACCCCTGCTTCCACTTCCAAGAGTAAAAGTTCACCTCATAGCCACAGGTTCCACCAAGATATGCAGAAGCCATATGCGTGGCAGATCCTGGAGCAGACTGGCACCAGCAACGCAGAACCCTTGATGAACGTCACCTCTTTAGTAGGGGTTAACATAGTCATTCCAGTGTAGAAAATCACTGGTGAGTATCCTCAGGTCAGCAAGGGCATTTCCTCCTTTATGAGTGACACAAAGCCCTTGAACGTACAAAAACTAAACACTGATGGTTCTTCTTACTTGGAATGTACTTACTGCGACATTTTCATCCAAAACACAAAAAAACCGCGCTATCATAGACATGGGAGCACCTGTGAACATAGCCTCCACCCAGTTGGTGGCTAAACTCATGTTAAAACTGGATGTGGACCAACGAGTAGTATACAGGACCATGGGAACACATAGCACTATGTCTGAAGGAGCATATAGCGCATTGCCTTTATGATTTGGGTCAATCCAGATGTCCGCTCTGGCGGTGGTTTTGCCAAATAACAACTATGATATGTTAATCGGCGCAGCTTTTATGAGGAAATTTGGTGTTGTGATAAATATGGCGGAGGAAACTCTTACTATTTTAGGACAACAGATCCCTGTATATTTTTCCTCTTGTGGAATCCCAATGGATCTGGTCCACTCTAGTCAAATCAATCTAGCGTACAGCGATGAAGTGATTCCTGTTCATTATCAATGACTGAGTTGGCAGACCAGCTCCTCAACCAGATATACGAGTACAAAGGGATCACGCTTCAGGCAACGGGCACTTTAAGCCTTCCATCTGTACACCAGTGCATAGTAGGGACTGGGCTTGAAATAGATGTCCCTAAAGGGCTTTATGAAGAAGTTATGGCGCCTCACCTGCACTCACAGCTTGAACCACATGTGGCTCCAGGGTTACTGCTACCTGGGAATGGGGAGGTGAAAGTGCTTCTAGCAAACTTACAGAAGAAGGCAATAACAATCTGGCAGCACCAAGTGGTGGGGTACACACACTTAGCCCCTTTAGAGGAAGTTCGTCATATTCATGATTTTGGCTCATGGGAGGATCTCAGACTACCGGCAAGCTAAATGTTTGGCGTACTGACCGTGGTTCTGCGGGAAGCACTCACAGGATTATTGGCAGAACACCAAGATAAAGCTATGGCATTATTTGAAAAGTATTGGGATATTTTTGCAAATGATGATCATGATTTGGGGTGTGCTCAAGGGGTGGTACATCGGACAGATATGGGGGATCACCCTCTCATTTGATTGCGACCTATTAGACATTTAAAAGTGATGGAAGAAGTTGTCTCTAATGAGGTGGATAAACTTATCATGCAAGGAATGTTAGAGCAGACAAACAGCCCATGGGCATCACCTGTGCTCATTGTAAAGAAAAAGGATGGTTCAAATCAAGTGGTTATTGAATATTGTAAACTTAATAATGTAACAAAGAAGGATTCTTACCCTCTTCCTTGGATTGATGACTCATTAAACCGAATGGGTGGGGAAAATTATTTTTCTGCCATGGATCCGATCTTGGGGTACTGGCAGATCAAATTGCCATTAGTGAAATGGGAGAAATGTGAAATTATCACCTTGAGAGGATTGTATCAGCTGACTCTCATGACACAAGGGTTGTGTAATGCCCTGTCTACGTTCCAGCGTGCCATGGATATGATTTTAGGTGATTTAAAGCTGTCCTGCGTCCTAGTTTTTCTTGATGACATCAATGTGTTCTTGCGTATGTTTACAGAGCACTTGGCCCACTTGGAACAAGTTTTTCAGCATCTCGCTCCCACTAATATCAAAATTAAACCTCAGAAGTGCCATTTCTTTAAAAACAATTGGAATACCTTGGGTTCATTGTGGATTCAAACGGAATTAAACTACTGCTGGCTAAAGTGGAAGCAATAAGCAAGATGACTCACCCAGGGAATAAGCGGGACATTCAGGTGTTTCTAGTGATGGTTGGGTATTACTAACGGTTCATTCCCAATTTCAGCTGCATTGGGGCCCTCTTTTCAAGTTGCTAAAGAAAAACGCTTCCTTCAATTGGACAGAACAATGCCAGAACGCTTTTGATGTGTTGCAAACCACATAACAAGTGCACTCATTTTGCAATATCTCAACTTTGACAAACAGTTCATAGTACTAACGGATGCATCCCTCGCCGCTATAGGAGCAGTATTATCCCAGAAGGGCGATGAGGGCGTGGAGCATCCTGTCACATTCTGTAGTCGAAGCTTGAACTGTGGCAAACAAAACTACACTGTAACTGAGTGGGAGTTTTTAGCCGAGATCTATGCTTACAAACAGTTTCAGGTATATTTGCATGGGGTAATATTTCAGGTAGTGACGGATCACGCTTCCTTGCGCTGGCTACAGAATCTTCATGAACTGGAAGGACAGCTTGCACATCAGGCTCTGAAGCTTCAAGCATTGATTTTGAGATATTACATTGGCCAGGAGCAAAACATCATAGCGCGGCTGTCTTTCTCAGTTGCCAACGGTTACTATCACGGTGGATTTAGCTGACATAATGTACAAAAAGATTGTGGCGAACAAATACCAGGATGAGCCGCCACAGGTAATCAAGTTGTTAGATGGACTCAGGGAGGATACTTTCATATGTGGAGAAGAACTTTATAAGTGGATGGAGACTCAACGTTGAGTTTCCCTAAACCTTTAGCTAGACCCTCAATTATTATGGATGCTCATTGGGCTGTAGGACATGGAGAATTGCGGAAAACGCTGGAGTTTTTGCGGTTCTGATACTACTGGAAGAGCATGCATTACAACGTATTGTAAATGGTTAGCTGTTGCCATCAGTGTCAAGTGGAAAAGCCTTTCCACAAGAAAACCAATACCAGCTAATAAGACCCCGGTTCACCTGGCACACCATTTCCATTGATGTAGTGGGACCTCTGCTGGCTAGCGCCAATCAATCCAAGTATATAATTGTTGTCATCAATCACTTGACCTGATGGGTGGAGGACAGGGCTATTAGCAACTTGGACGCGGTCACCACTTCCAAGTTTAAAATGGAATGTGTGATATAGCGACATGGCTGCCCACAGTTCATTCTGACAGATAATAGAACCAACTTCACTTCGCATATTTTGCCAAAGTTGAATGAGTTTATGGCAATCTGTGGGGTTTTGACCACCCCTATCATCCGGAATCAAATGGGATGGAGGAGTGAGTCAACGGAACCCTAGTGAACATACTTCACAAATTGGTAAAGGATCAACCCTTGGAATAGAGTTCCATTCTACCTACCGCTGTGTTCATGTATAAGATCAGTTATCATTTGTCCACTGGTAAGAGCCCATTTCAGCTGGTGTATGGTTGACATCTGGCTCTTCCCCATTGCTTTATTTGTGTGTAGAGGACACTGGTGGTGTGATCTTCAATGATAAGTAAAGACTTTTAAGGATACATTGATCAAGCTGCAAATGGAAACCTACTCCACCAGTTTGGCCAAGAAGATTCGTGATCAGGCAGCCAATCATAAGAGATGGAGCAGACTCCCACTGTTTGCTGTGGGGGACCATGTTTTATTCCACGACCAGCATGGGTTTGGGAGGAAAAACAAGCTTTCCAACATCTGGGCCAGGCTATTTGAGATAATCGAGAAGACTGGCATGGATGTCTACACTATCAAGGAACCTGCTGGGGGTCAGATTATCAACTGAGTCCATGCGAAGTTCCTCCAAGCATATAAACAGTAAGAGCCTATTGTCCAGTCAAAGGGGGTAATGTCAGGAAGTTGATATGACTGGACGATATGCTACCCATACTGACATATTGGAGGGGGAATTGAGACGAGTCTTAAGATTTATGGAAAAAGGGTATACAAATTATAATCAATTAAAATGATGACCATTTGGCGAATTGAGAGGATTTATGCCAAGATTCAATATGAATGAGAGTTCTAGAAAAGGAAAGATGAATTGAAGACTACCAAGCTGAGGATTCATCTGGCTTGGGGAACCAAGATATAAAGAGTCACATGGAGGATTGATAAGGGATCCTTTTTGTGAGGTTGAGTAATTTTAGATAAGTCTGTGATTTATTTAATAGAGGTCAAAAGAAGGGGCGATAGCTCCATATATAAGTTTATCGAGTTTATTAGTAGAATCAGCTATATTCATATCTTCCAATTTAATTGCTTAGTGGCTAATACCCTGTGTAAACCAACTAGGCAGAATCAAGCCTATATGCTGAGAATTAGCAGTCAGTATCAAACCTGCTGGGCCCCAGCACCTCAAATTCTTCCTGCTTCATTAACTTGCTCACAGGATCGCTTGCCCTGCCCACCCCACACTGCCTCGCTTGTGCTCTCCTTTGTGCCAACACCACCGTTGGCCCTGTCCACCATTTGGGGGTGTGGCTGGAGGCGGGAGGGTACGCCTCAATGGTGATGGAAAACCATATTCTAGACAACTTTATGAAACGCATAATTCCCTCAAAGCCCTTCAGACCTCCCTTACAGGAAGAGTAGTACTAGCCAGCTCTATGCTCCTCTCTAAAGTTTGGGTTAAGGCTCACGCCATCGCTTTCTCCCCTTGTTTCTTCAAGTAATTATATGCCCTTCTGCAAGGGTGGCTTTGGTTAGGCCACCCACTGCCGGTGTGCCAGGACGTCATGTTGGGCCCTCGCCATTGTGGTGTTATGGGCCTGCTCAATTTTGAGGCCCATGCTGCCAAAATCCTTGGCACCTGGATCGCTGCCATCACCAACCCTACGGTCTCATCCCAGCATTGGTCCTGTGTGGCCTGCTTTAATTTCTCCCGCTCCCTGGGCCTTAGAAATCCTACCCACCCTCACTCCCTGTTAAAATATCTCGCCTCACATCCTTCTGCTGCGGGCCCACATGGGACGTCACCCCACTTCAAAAGGATCCTTCTCTCTATGAAGAGCGCTGAGTGGAAAATTTGCATCTGTGGGCACACCGCCCAGAGGGGGCGACCTACTCTTCAGTTCACCTAGGAATTACAAGGAATGTCCATTCTGGACGGAGTGATACCCATGAGGTCCCCTATCATAGCCAGGGTGGACTACCTAGACATGTTGGACATCCCCTACTCCCTCAATACCCAGAAAGCCATATGGAAGTACGCCCACCACCCTCTTCTGCAGTCGCATATTTGTTCCCATGTGTGGCGCTGCTTGAGACAGGTATTCTGTACTGATGAGCACTCTAACGCTTTGCACTCATCTTGCGTCGTGTGCGGCCAGTATGGAACGCTGTTTCACCGCCTGGAGAAGTGGCCCCCCATCAAAAGCGATCTGGCGTGAGATTCAGAGTCTCTTTCGCCAGGATCAGACACAGCCCTTCAGCCTATCTAAGGACACCTTCGCCTTGTCCTTGATTTCCCTATACCATCTTCCTCTGAGCTTTAATTGTTGCAATCGCTATGTGGACTATCCATGCGGTTGTCTTGGATGCTATCTCAGGCTCTACTCCCACCCTCCAGGAAGCTCTACGCTGGTTCCAGTTGCACCTTGTGGACCACTTTCAAGTGTGTATGTTTGGGTGCCTCCCATCCCATCGCTGCCAGATGGTCTCATCCTGGTTCCTGGTTTGGTTCATTGTTTCAGACCCCTTCCTACATACATGCTCAATAGTGGCGTAAGCCCCTACACGCAACCCCTTTTCCTTCTCTTGGCATTCTTACTGGCAACAGGAGCTTTCGTCTGCTTCTCTGGGAAGTCCTCCTCTTGCTGAAGTTCATTTTGTTATTTTATCATACTTATCAGAAGTGTCCATACCCTGGTCAGCCTTCACTGAATAAAATTTAAAGATTTAAAATTTAAGTGAAAAGATCTAATGATGGACATCTGGCGAAACAAGTATAGGAGAAATGGGAACTTTATGTAATGCAAAGAAAGCACATGGCGCTAGTCAATGAACAATACCTCCAAGTAGACCATGGAAGGCTGAAGAGGACATACCAGCAGCTCTAGGTGAGATTTTAAAGGGGTGCTATTTTGATGATATCAGTTAGGCTCTGATTATATGCAATGAATGAGCACAATATAAAAGCCACTATTGGGTAGTTTGAGTTTTTCTTTACTTTTAAGCGCGCCCTTTCACAGCATATCCATCATTGTTGTTGGACCATTCAAAGTCATCAATTGAGAAACAGTTTATTATTGAGTGGTTGATAATTCTTAATTGGACATAATCATTTGTACTCAGGGCGTTGAACTAAAGATTTACCGCGAGATTCCTCTATGTCTAATTCATTACTTCCCATGGATTCCCTAAGATAAGCTTTCTAATAATAGACGTACTTCATCTCAGATGTTATGTACTACTAATAAACTTAGTAGGAGTCAAAAAAGAATTTACTACGCCTTATAATCCCTCTACCAACAGAAGCGTGGAAAGAGCTAATGGAACTCTTGAATCAATCCTAACAATAATCATAGTCAACCACAAATCCACATGTGACATCATGTTGCTATCAGCCTGTTTTCTAATAATTAAGTTACCACAGGACTATTAAAATATCTCAAAACAAAAGTTTTTATACAGAAGAGAAGCCAAGTTACTGAGCTTGATAGCTCCAGTAATTAACGCGGTGTTTTATTTGGTTTGACCAACCATCTGGATATGTTTTTTATAATCTTTAATGTCATACTTTAACTAATAATTAAAATAAGATTCATTTATCTAGAGTAATTACATTTTTTCATGAGCTAAAATTCTATATGTAAAAGCCTAACATATTAGTTACTGTTAATTGAATATCTAAATCCACTCCAACACACCTCTCATTCCCTTAAACTTATTGAACATCAACGCTGTGGCCTGGATTATCTTGTCACCTCAAATTTATTTGGTGTATTTTTCTACGTTGCCCCCATGCTGACGTAAACCCATATATAATAGGTTCATTATTATTTATCAGGGCCATCCTTCAGTAATTCAATTAAGTTCAGCAGATTACATATTCTCCAGAAGATGCTCTGCCCTCTAGTTTTCGCCTTTTTGGTCCGATTTGGATATCATCATTTTAATATACCATTTTTGGGAGTGTTTCTTGGTAACTAAGGAAAGCACCAATGAGTATGCAATAGAATGGGCATCTCTGGAGGAGATCACCATTTGCAATGCGATCTTTTTTTCTTTATAAGCTGGGTAAGCCTACCAGAAGACCATTTGAGCAAGCCTAGAGCCACTGGCAGTAATAGATACTTCAGCGTGCTCCATTAGTTGATTAATAAAAGGCCTGCTAAAATAATAAGGTCGTTGTGTTGGTTTTGGCTGAGGCTACTGTTATAAAATAGTATCTTTTTCTTTGTGTGTAATTAACCTGTATGGTTGAATTCTGAAGTCCCTGCGCCAAATTTTACTTTGGTGCTCAATACAGGTGCACACTTTTGTTTCCTTGAACAAATTTACCAAGTATGAAATTTGATAGCTCAATATAGGACTACCTTCCACCAGAGGTAGCGCAACCTTTTTGCTGAAATGGACGCCCACCAGGGCCAGAAAAATCATGCGGAAGAGATTGGTCAATTATTAGTGGATTAAAGGACCACGTTGGCCACCTTTCTGATATCATATTTAGCCATAGATTTCATATCACAAATTTGGGACAGCAAGTAAGTCCCTATGAGAGTGAGAATATGTCTTTAAATGCGGACTTACAGTCTGCTAATCAGTTATTTGTCAATATGGAAATTAAATTTCAGGTGGAACACTACCTTTGTCCTTATAAATGAATCAATTTAATTTGGAGTTTTGACAGAACGATTGCCAGTGTCATCTGAGTCAAGTTACTCAAGTAACCCTTTCAAAAGATTCTGATAGTAGGGGTGATGGCGCGAGTTACATGTGATCATAACGCTGTTTTCCCTCTGTTCTGAACATTAGAGCCTCCGCAGCATTGACAATACAGCAGTCACAATTGTATAGGGTCACCTCAGGGCCCTTGGCCCTGCAATCACGGTAATCAATACTATGTCAGCCCAGTGAAGTTACCAAAGTTTACTAAGAATGCAAATGTAAACAATTTTCTAAATCTCTCTAAAATTAGCATGGCCAGAGCGTTTGATACCACTAAATTAGCAGCCATAATGAACTCGTTTGACTTCAAGATTCAAGAGTAGTTATGCCAAAATTAAAGAAGGCTTGTTCTACACTAACGCTAAGGCCCTTCTTATCAAAGAGTTTGGAAGAGCTGAAAAAATGACCACTCATAAGATGGAATTCTTTTAAATGTATCTTTATAATGAGATGAAACTATTTAAAGTGTTTGCTTGACGCTTAAAAAGGAGGCGCAGACACAGTATGGGGCTAAAGTTATAAATTTTTATTGCACCCAGATCGCTCTTTGCCACAACTGTGAGCTCTATATGGAGTTGTATTGTATTTGATACCATTATTGAATGAAAAGAACGATAAAATATGCATGTTGAATTACCTTCACCATTGCGCTGTCACTTTTAAAGCACCAAATTCAAGCATGTGGGAACCGCGTGATTAATCTGATTGGGGTGTTTTCCCTCCTAAGGAAGAAACTTGGGCGCATGGCTGTCAGTTCAAGAAGCTGATATTTATCAGGTCATTTGTTATTCTTGTATAAATTTAAGCCATTACAGCAATCATTGCCCTAAGGCAAGTGCTTGGACTAGGATTTATTTGGGAAACCCTGTAAAAGAGGCAGACTTGGTAAAAGTCATGGCGGAGTAGAACCAAAATTTTCTACATTCGCCTCTTCTAAAAACATCTTAAGTACAAAAAAATCTCTAACACCCCCTTTGGTCAGGCCACCAACTGATAAAGCCCCTAGCCTCCATAGGTTTAGCAATTAATTGTTAAATATAGGGTTATTGTGAACACTGCCCCCCAAAGGAAGGTGAAGCCAATTTGTACACAAAATAGTAGTGAAGCTGTAAACTCAACAGTTATCATACAACAAAATCTGATTACCACGGTGGTATTCCCCAATTAAACAGGGTTTAATTGGTAATGGTCATCAAAAGCCTGATAACTTCCAACCCCTCAGATAGGCGTATAGATCTAAACCTTTTTAAATCAGGAGGACGCATTGGATGTCCTAATAATCAATCCAGAGGACGCTTATTTTTCTAAAAGTATATTTATTACTAATTCAGTAAATAAGCTTAATGTCTGGGCAATCATGGATGGTGGGTCACCTATTAATATCTTTTCAACTATACTAGTGAAGCAACTAAGCCTTGCTCCTGAAATAGATCATCAGAAAATTTATGTTATGACAGGCCCTCAGTCCACTATGTCAGAAGGGGCATACAGTGCTTTGCTGCTGCAATTACTCACTGGTAGTACCTTCTCCCGCTAGCAGTTTCTCAAATCAAATTTATGAATTTATTATTTGACCTTATTTATAGAGCTCATAGTGTCAAAGATGATTTTGAAGAAAACACATTTTTAAATCCTAGGACAAACTATTATAATATATTATAAGCATAAGGATGAGGCCCCTGCACCTCAAAACAGGGTTTGAAGTTAGTATTCAATAATTGTATAGTGCCCTTGGGTTATTAATGGATGCAGTGCCATATGCAGTGGCTACCTAACCAGATTGAGGAATCTACTAGGATTCCTCTACATGCTATTTGTAACCTGCTCATTCCACTGGGCCATCAAGTGATAGTGGGGACTGTAATTAAGTTGGAACTTCATCAAGGATTATATATGGTGAAGTATTCGCGCCTTTATGTCATTCCAATTCAGAACATGTCGCTGCGCCTAGGATTATCCTCCCTGACCACAGTAAAATTCAAGTGCTTCTAGCTGATTTGAATACATATCCTATTCATATAAAGTGATAACAGATTATCGCTTTTGTGCATGTTTTATTATCCAAAGAAGTTTAGAATGTTCTGCCTTTGGCTATTTGATTAACTAGGTCTTATTGGTAATATGAGCAGTATGTTTTCTCTAGTACCTCAGGAAAGCCTAGTGGGGTTAAATGAGGATGAGAAGGATCAAGCTCTGGGATTTTTTGACAAGTACTGCGTAGTTTTTGCTAAAAATGACTGTGATTTGGGTTATGCACATGATATAATCTATCATATTGACACCGGAGATCATCCACTGATTTTTCTCCGTCCAATTAGACAATCAAAGGAAGTGGATGAAGTCATTAACGCTGAATTTAATTAGTTAGTGAAACATGGGATGTTTTTGCCCTCCAATAGTCCTTAGGCCTCCGCTTTGTTAGTCATTAAAAAAGATGGTTAAAACTGCGTGATGATAAACTACTTCAAATTTTAAATTTTAAAATTTATTTAAGGTACACTGACCAGGGGATGGACATTACTAATACTCAATGAGCAAAAGAGCCCAAAAAAGCAAACAAACATAACAATTTCCAACAAAGCAAAACAACCAACCAGGCAAGGAGCGAAATAATATTACCCCACCATGGCAGAGGGTGAGGGGGATCTGGCAGCTCTTCTACAGCAAATTGTTCATGACAGAATCATCATGGTTGTAGAAGCGGACAGAAGAGGAGAGCCAGGGAATTGGGGCATCATCATGGTGGGGGTGGATGGCGGTAAAAAAATGGGTTCTTTTCTTCAAGATCAGCTTGTAAAACAGCTTCAACTATTTCTGCTAGATGATATTCAGCTTGAAGGCGGGCATCGTGGAGTTGGACCAAATTGGTAATTTTTTCTATGTGATTTTAGCAGAAGGGTCAAAATCTGCGTGTTTCATTACATGCATGACAGAGTTTTTGATTTCAATCAACAATTTGGCGATCTTGTCCTTTGCCGCTTTTAGGAATCAGGGGGTTAGTTGGGTATGCTAAGCCCTTTGTGGCTTTGAGCCAAAGATTAGGCCACAGCTTTGCAGAGGACTGGGCAATGAGGTGAGGCCACTACTGCTAAGGTGAGCTGAAGGTCACTTTGGTAGGGGATGGCATTGGGTTTAGGAGCGAATTATTTTGGGGGAATGGGAATTGTCAAATTTAGAATTGTAAAATTTGACCCCTTCATAATCCATAATGCTGAGAGGTTTTCCAGTTTTCTCATTCATGATAAAATTACCTGTTTTTTCAATCTTAGCCAATAGGTCCCACGGATTCTAATTTAGAAGAATAGTGGATAAAGAAAAAGAGATGTAGTCATCAAACGGTCTGCTTGGGTGTGAATGGTGGTCCAAGCCTAACTCTGATTGGCGGGGTTAAATTTGGGTGGGTTATTGTGGTCAGATGATTTAGTGGGCCGTTTTCCCACTCTGGCTCAAAGAGTGAGAATTTTGAATGGGAGGGGGCAACACAAAGCCCCATCAGAATCCGCAAAAATGGACTCAGAAGCTGCATCAGAGGAAGTAGCTTGGGGGCAGGATTTTTTTGAATGGTTAAACCCAAAACATAGGGGACAAATTTGGTGACCATTATCCACACAAGCTCAAAAAATACGCTTAGACGCCGCTGAAATAAAAGCATAATGGGATTTTTTGGGCTATGGTAGAGTGGTGTGGGATTATGGTGGCAGTGGCGCAATGGGCAGCAAGGCGCTCTGAACCAGAGGGAACAGTGAAGATGAAGTTGGGCTGAGTCCCATAAGCCAGAAGCCCCGCCATTAATTGTTTATATAAATTTTTTGGGGTGGAAGGTGGGAAGGGAGGGATGCAAAGGACACCACCAGTGTGTTGTCTGAAGGGGGTCGAGTATGGGTAGTAGGAATGGGAGAGTTTGTTGTATATAATGGGTGTTGATGACGCTGCTACATCAACCTCCTCCATCTGGAATCCTATGTTTAAATAGCCCTTAAACAGGTGGAAATCAATAAATCTGTCTGTCATGAATGCAGCGGTGGCCAGTTTGCTTATTGCTTTGTCAGCATATGGGAATAAATGCCGTAGTTGACACATAGGCAAAAATTAATGTTGGAATGAGGGAGGGCGAGAGGATGAGGGCGAGAAGGATAGATGCACCTAAGGTGGAGCACTAAGTACTATGGGGGGAAAAACAGCCAGAAGAGGATAGTGGGCTATTTGACCCCATGCAAACACATTTGCCTTCAGGGAGGAAAATGCTAGGCGGTGGAGCACCGCTACACCACAGTGGAGCAGCAGGCGTCAGATCCAAGGATATCAACAGTAAATTGGACGTAGCCAGATGGCGGTGGTAATTGAACTTTTTATAAAATTCGCTCAAAGTGAGATCAAGTAGAGAGAAGAGTTTTTGATAAACTACTGCAAGCTTAATATTATTACAAAAAAGATTCTTTGCCTTTATTACAGAATAATGATGCATTAGATTGCCTGGATAACGCGCAATATTTTTCTGCCATGAATTTAATTTCTGGCTACTGACAGATAGAGCTGCCCAAAGAGTAGCTGGAAAAATGCGCCATTGTTAAAGCCCAAGGTCTCTACCAACCTACTAGAATGCTGCAGGGGCTGTGCAATGACCCCGCAATATTTCAGTGGGCTATGGATAGTATCCTTGTTGTTTAAAAAATCCTGCAGCATTTTATACTTAAATGATATACCTGTTCCTTCAGAACGTTTAATGAACACCTGCAACACTTAGAAGAGGTTTTACGCCATTTAGCCCAAGATGATTTAAAAACCCACGTAAGAGTAATTTTCTGGGATCAAATGAAATTTCTTGGGGTTTATTATTGATAAACATGGTTTGCAGCCCCAGCCAGTGAAGGTTGAAGCGATTGAATGTATGGCACAGCCAAGTAGCAAGCGTGACATTCAAGTTTTCCTTGGAATAATTGGTTATTTTTCCAGTTCATACAAAACTTCAGCAAAATAGGTGAAACACTATTTCAACTTTTTAATAGATGGAGTCTAATTTATGAGGACTGTGAACTGTCAGCTAGCCTTCAACAAACTGTGATTTACCTTACACAATCACCACTGCTGATGTATCCTGATTTTAAAAATCCAATTATTATTCAAATAAACTTCCTTCACCATTTTTGGGGCGGTGTTATCTCAATATCATTCCTAAGGAGATGCACACCCTGTGGCTTATATTAGTCAGACTTTGATGTCCATGAACGTGATTATACAGTAACTGAGAAGAAATGTTTGGTGATCATTTACGCGTGTAAAAAGTTCCAGCTTTACATCCATAGAGTGCATATTACTGTAGTAATTAATCATTCCCCCTTAATTGTTTAAGGAATCTGAAATAACCCAATGGACGGTTACCTCAATGGGCCTTAAAACTACAGGATTACAGTTTTGAAATTAACATTGACCTGGTCAAACATTAAAACTCTGAAAGATCATCTTGCTTGCTGTTGATAAGTTGATGTGACTTAACAATAAGCTATACATTCCAGAAGACTGGAAATTAGAGTCAAGGTGGGACTTGAGATTGAGTGGAAAGTTACATCGATATGAAGAAAATTGACCAAAGTATCAATAGTTCGGCAAATTGACGGTATTCCACCAAATCTCAAGATAGATGAAAATTCCTAAAAATAAATAAATAGGAGATTACTTACCAGAAGATGGATTCAACCTGGAATACCAAGATAAGAGTTGAGCGAAAGAATGAGAGGGGGAGGTTTTTAGTAGTCTGCAGATAAGTTCTGCGTTTATTATATCATAATTAAAAGCGTCAAATGGGGCAATTGCTCCATATATTATATCTATCAGTTTTTATTAAGAGTCAGTGATCTGCATATCGTCCAACTTCGTTGCTCAGTGGCTAATACCCTGTGCAAACCAGCCTGGAAGAATCAAACTGATTATGCCAAAAGTTGACAGAGGTGCTCACTACAGGGGGCCACTGGTCAGTTGTAGCTTTTGGCACTAGGGCATCATGGTGAGCCCTAACTCATTACACAAAAACATGATTGTGTTTCATTCTCAATACGCCAAAAAAGCTAGGGAAGCATCCAACAAAGAACCAGCACTTTTCATGGTGACGGAGCCAGGTGGTGAGGATGGTATGATCAAATTGTAGTTAAGAACTTGTCCTGCGTTGACGCCGGATCAACAAGGCCACTCTATGAAAGTGACCCCTCATCAGCTGCGGGGCATTATAAAATGGCTTCTGTGGGGTACTGACTTTTTGAGGATGAGGCGGGGGAGCATGCTCTGAGTTTAATATACAACCAATGGTACCAAGAAACCTGCTATGAGTTTTATATGTCCTATA
>JAKSZP010005609.1:0-96006 GCA_022478985.1 Massospora cicadina
AGATCAACGCTGGGTGCAAGCCAAACATGCCCAGGTTGATACTAAAGGGGTGCAAAACGCCCAGCCTCTGTTCGCGGCCCAGGCACTAAATGAATGATTTACATTATAAACAAAGATGGTTTGATTCGCTTGGTTGGAGCGAAAGGGTTCAAGTCCCGCTCTAGCTATGAAATTTTAAGCTCAGGTAAAATATGGCTTCAATCAATTACTCGAGTGAAGGCACTTTCAGTGTATTTTACTAAAACGGATGGAAGCGTCTGTTTATTGGAGCGTCAAGGCTTGAGCGCATTTCCGCAGAACCCAAATTTCCCTGGCACACTTTAAATATGTTTTTGCGACCAACATTCCTTGTTGGTCAACTTTCTTATATAAATTTTACCCGTTATTTTTACGTTTTTCAATGGTTCCTTGGGTGAACTTGGTGGTGGACCTTTTCAGGGAGGTCACCAACCATGTGGGCCTCTACTTACTATCACCATTAACTCAAATCCCAGATGCTTTCTTGGGCTGTTTAGGTCCCCTCCAGACCAAGACACCCAAATCTACTAGCGCCCAATTACCCTTGACAATGGACTCCCCTTTGGTGTCTACTCAAGTTGGGAGGTTTCTTACTTATCTGGTCTCATATGTGGTGCTTTATACCCTCGCCTGGGTTACCTTTTGCTCAAGCACCATTCTAGGTGCCTCATTTTCCATTCTTTTAACGGCTAGTTCCCTAGCAATGTAGGTTTGCATCCCACATCACTTTGGTGGGAACAAGAGAGTTACAGACACTCTCTTGAAAAATGGTATAGATTTGACATCTTCCCTTTTTCTCCCTCAGCTGTTTTTGTTATATAAATGAATAAACAAACTTTGTTTTAATTTGCATTTGATTATTTTCTTTATTTAATGTCATGTAAAATATCTTGTACTTTGTAATTGAGCACTTTTCTTTATAATAAAGAGTAAATGAGGCAGGCTGACCTTGGGACAAATATACCATGCCTAGTTTTTTTCTGGCCAACACTGGTTTTAACCTGTTTCTAACAAAATCACATTGGACTGATAGCAGGAATCGCCCCACTAGGCTAACCATCCCTCATTTTCCTTATATTAATTAATGATTTTTACTCACTCATATTGCTGTGCACCCCACTTGACATCACTTTCAAGTGAATTTATTAAAAGCATCTGTTTATTTTCCATCGCCACCTACACCATATTAGTTTTCCATTTATGTCAACAGATCTGCCACATGCTGCCCCAGCATGGGGCAGCGGCGCTCCACCTGCTAGCATTTTCTGCCCAGCAGCCAAATGCATGCAAACTGGCTCATCCAGTCCACCTAATGCATTGGGCCAATTTGTCCCTCCAAGGGACTTATTATTACACTTGCATGAGTCCACTCAACCTGCCCCCACCCACTTGCCCTACCCCGATACAAATTCAATCCTGCCTCTGAGTCAAATATGGGCATCTCTTCCCATATGCTGACAAAGCGATAATTGAGCTGGCAATGTCCACATTTTCACCAGGATTTATTGACTTCCGCCCTTATAAGGGCTATTTTTATATTGGTTTTCCCAATGAAGAGGACGCAGCTGCTGCAGCAACTACACCTTTAATATATAAAAACACATCTATTACCACAACCTGTACACGCCTCCCAAGTGATACCACAATGGTGGTGACCTTTGCAAACCTTCCTTCACATCTTTTACCCCTCAAACACTCTATGAAGAATTGATGATGGGGCTTCCAAATATAGTACAAACCCCATCCCCCACTTCCTGGTCCCAAGCGGGGCTGAGCGGTTAGTGGCACCCTGGGCAATGACCACCATTACCCCCCCCACCAGCCAACCATAGCCCAGCACATCCCACCACGTTCCCATATCCCATCTTCACCAGATCACTTCTTTTGGGCTTATATTGACAACGGCTGCACTGTTTGCCTTCTCTGCCATGAGTTGGATCAATCCAAAAAACTGTAGCTACAATTTAAAACAAGTGGATTCTGCCAAGCCCACACATGAGGCTAAACAAACAGCGTTTGAGTAATGATTTTGGCTATCCCCACCCCCTCCTGATGAACGCTCAAAAATCAGCAAAATCTTTGCAACCAAAGCCCAAGCCAGCTTAATGTCTCACAATATACCCAATCAGGAGCAGGTTTGGACCCAAATTCAATCCAACCAATTTAACGCTCCAAAACTTACCCAACCAAAACCACATCCCTTCAAATCAATTATGCTTAACCAAAATCCCTGGGACTTATTGGATCAATTAACTGAATCTGGGGAAATTGTCCCACCTCCCAACTTTCAATTGATTTGGAACCATATATACCTTCAGATTTTGATGCCCCATTCCCACCCAAGAAATATGTCCTCAAACCCACTGCTACCCCATTCTTGAGTGACCATCAACTTGCTGAGGCCGCAGTGGCCTCTCCTGATAGCTGGCATCTCTGCATAGCTGTGGCACTATCTGTCAATGAATTTAATGAAGGGTGACATTTAATCAGTTACCCTGCCAATTTCCCTGAGGTTGCAAAAATGGAAATTGAACGATTAAGGGAAACTGCCGCCTCTGCTATCAAGCAAGTTGTTGCACTGGCAGAATTTTCCACCACCATGCGCATCACCAGAGCCAATATCACAAAATTTTCCCGGCTTCCTGATGCACACATACAAGCCAAACACCATGTTGCCAAATTCCTGGAGGCTATGTTCCAGGCCCAGATTATTACCAAATAAATTAACAATTTTCTATCTTTCCTCAACCCACATCCCGCAGATGCCCCAACTCCTTTGCTCTCAGCTTTGATCTACCTCTTCATTTGTGAAGATGAAATCAATAATCTGCCTGATCCCCCCTCCCCCTCCGCCATGGTGGGATAAGCGATTCACAACTGCTACACCTGGTAGTTTAATTTTTCTTTTTGTTTTGGTGTCTCGCCACTCATTTAGGGCGTTGGATTTGTGTTTTTGGTTGTTATTTTTGTATTGGTAATGTCCATCCCCTGGTCAGCTTACCTCAAATAAAATTTTAAAATTTTAAAAATTTAAAAAACATATTGCTGTGCACCTCTCTATGAAGAGTAAGATGCTGTATTAAGTATTAAAATAAATAGGAATGCTTTAAAATAGTATATATTTGGTTGCAAAGAGTGGTTAGCTGAGCGGGTAAAACTGCTTCCACCCCTAGTGCAGGCTTCAGGTTTGAAACCTGTACTGGCTAGAAAACATTCTCAGTGTGGTATATTTGTCCCAAGGTCAACCCACCTCAAATAATTAAAGTATATATATGGTTGCACATTATTGTATGTTGTTGTTTGTATGCAATAATATGATAATTTCCTATAACCTATTTCAACTAAGATCTCATATGACATTTATATGAGATTTCATTATTGATCTTTAGACAGATGAGATCATATTAAGTACATTCTTTATATCTACTAATAAACCTTAGATATCTTAATCATTATTTCTTTATATATTTTGTGAGAAGGCATTAAAATTATACCACTGCCTAAAACAAATAGCATATTTAGGTAAATTCATATTTATGTCTTTACATATTTTAGTACTTGTGGAGCCTAACATGTGGTTGGGGAGCATCCACAGATCTAATCTGCAATTCTAAACAAAAACTAATAAGGCACTCAAAACACGACACCATGGTGGCAACCTTAAGCCATGTGGATGGGAAGTGTGGTCAGGTGGTTCACTGGCTTGTGGCAGTTGCTTCAAGTAGCATGTAAGGTTTGAAAATATGGGTCAGGAGCTTCAGACTTATGAGGTATTAAATTGAAAAGCTCAAGGTTAATTTTATCAGGATGCATGCCATGTGCATCACTTTAAGATACTAAGAAAGAATATATCAGCAAATAAAATCAGTCTGGAATCCAGGAAATTTCTTGAGGTGCTGGTGACTTTTTGGGTAAATAGTTTAAAAGAGGCATTATTTTGCTGCATCAATGCATGAGTGATCTGCACATATTAAAATTTTTTATTACAAACTGGGCCTCTTTGGAGAAATCAGCTAGGAAGTTGATAAGGTAAATACTTTTGAGAAGTAGATCCATTAAAACATGGAAGGTATGGCAGAGGAGGGTATTTGTCATGGTTAAATGACATAATATTAGGTAAAGATTATGATAAGGCAGAGCGTGAAAAAGCCAAAAGGAACAAGCTAACGAACCTTCAAGACCTGAAGCACACCCTGGACCAACGTTAGGTAAGGGCAAAATATTCCCATTTTTGTTCTAAGAGTGCGTGTGATAGGCCTGGGGGCGTTACATCCTCAGCCTTGTAATGCACCAATTAATTTTTGATAAAGATGGTACAATACAGTTGCTAGGGAAATGAGGTTTCAAATCCTATTTGGTTTACCATATTTTTAAATCTGTAAAATACAATTGCATAATTACTCAAGTTTAATCATACTCAAGATATAATACCACAAAGGTGGGTGGTTTATGTGTATTGGTTGGAATGGGTTCAGTGCATTGCCCAATGGAAAGTGATACTCCCAACAATGTTTAATTAGTGTTTTGTGACCAACTTTCTCTATTGGTCAACTAGTTAATAATAAACCCTCATTCATTTTATTTTTAAATATGTGCATTTGTTTGGTGCTGTATGTCAACCTTTATGAGGTCTCAGATAATGAATTTTTGCAACCCTCACCATGGGGCCTTTGTGCACCATTCTCTTTTGTGGTGGCATGTTTCCCCTCTTGTTAGTGGATTGTTCCCAGGTTTTAGAGCAGGGCTTTCCCCACCACCTTTCCAGGAACGTGAGTGTTACACACATGCACCTGGCAGTATTGATAGGGCCAGAGCTGCATTAAAAGTGAGATGATGGTGGAAGTGAGGGTGGAGAAGCCCTTTTGAGGGCATAATTGGCACTGAATAGTGGGGTCAGGAGGTGGGTTAAAGGATTAGCTGGCTAAATCTTTTAAGCTGCATGTTATAACTTGACCAGCATTATTCACCCATTTGAGGTAACCAGCTGAGTTAAGTTGGCCAAATATAGGCTTGCAATAAGCAATAGTTTGTTGAAGTTGATGCATTCAGGTCCCAAACCCATTGACCAGAGCAATTTGATAGGAGCTTGAGCTGCAATTTTCTCTGGGATAATTTTATAAGATTAAGGTTGATTGGCTGACACAGTTTGAGAAGTGCCTGCAGCAGTTAAAGAAGAATCATGGAGGATTGATCCCTTATAAAAAAAACTATAGTGTGGCAAAAGGGGATTAATGGAGAGGGTAGGCAGAACCTGCAGTTGTGGCAATAAAATGGTCTTTCATTTCAAGTGGTCTTATTCAAAAAAGAAGTAAATGACACATTTGATCTTCATGAAGGCTCAAAAATGGTTGTAGTGGAGTGAATGACAGTATGAGAGAGAATTATATGATGAGTGTTCCAGTAGAAAGGTCAAAATGTTGTAATAGTGTAAGGCCCTGCAAGTTGGTTATCCCAATTTGGGACCAAAAACTGCATAATAAGGTTGGTGCCTTATGTGGCCAAATCCCCATACATCCATAATGGAGCCACTTGAGTGAAAGGTGGCTAGACAAACTGGCAAAAAGAACATGAATTTAGCTTCAACTGGCAGCTGAGTGTAAATGGTGAAGTTAGAAGTATAATTAAAAATTAAAGGTAGAGTTACTGCAGCCATAGTGTGGGTTTCATGGGAGGAGCAGATGTCAAAGTACCTCTTAAAAGGGTGGAATTTGATATAAGCAGCATGCTTGTAAACTACCTAGGCCACCTTAATAATGGATGCATTTGTATATGGAAAGAGGGTTCCATATTTGACTAAAGGCTAAAGCACAGGTTATTTCAAGGGTTACAAAGGGGCTTAAGAGAGCCACCTGGGAGCATGAAAGATGATGGTAGATTCCAAGGCAGGATGAAGTGACTATGTGTATTGAGAGTGGGCAGAAAGCGTTAACTGCGTTGATATAGTAGCAGAATAGCTCAACAGCAAATGTTGTTTGTTGTAAATTAATTAAAATTATGATATGATGAATTACATGATCAAAGCGAAATGAAGAGTTTTCTAAAAAATAATTATTGGCAATAGATTTTTTCATGTGCCTCTTAGCGGAATTGAACCACTGACCTTCCCCTTACTAGGGGGACGCTCTGCCAACTGAGCCAAAGAGGCATGAAGTTTTACTTTCACATAAATTTTTCATTATAACTTTTAAATATGACATTAATATTTAACATCTTGTATAATCATTGTATATCATAATTACAAATTAGTGTTTAAATAAGTTTACATTTATATTTATTTATTAAGCTTCCTTGAACCCCAATAATGCTTTTTATATATGATTTGATTACTAAAGTTGTTAGCATAAGTATTTTGGATCTGCATATAAATATTTTTGTTGCTTTAAAAGTGCACAAACTGCCTAGCTGTTTTCTTGCTCTGAAGCGCAATATCTATACATTATTAAAGTAACTTATGTTTGGAATGTTTGAATTTATTAGGTTTATTGGCCCTGATAAACATTTTAAAAGATATATTTGTAAGCATCAATCAATATATATGATAGTTTATTATAGATTAGGGTTTGTTATACCTTAAGCCATATTTTTCTCTTTTTAATAAGTATTACAAGTATTTATACTTTACGTTAATTCTTTATAAGATCAAGAAAATGATCTATACTTGGCATATATTCATGTGAAGTTTTTCAACTATAAGACTTAATGGTAGGCGTTGATCTTATATACCTTTCTACATCAAGTTAACCCATATAATAATTTAATACTTTTTACAAGGTTAAAAATCTTATAATATGACAAACGTTGGAAGTAACTTAAAATTTATAATTTAACCCTTTTAGTGCCGAGAAAAAAACAGGTGCCTATGCGAAGATAACCAGACAAAATTGAAGAATTTATTAAGATTTGGGAAAAGGCTCATAAAAACCAAAATAAGAATGATATTTAATCCTTTTAGTGCCGGATGACAATATATTGTCATAGGCACTTTTCACAAGTGTAGCGAACGACAATATATTGTCATCTGGCACTAAAAAAGTTAAGCTTACCATCCCCAAATACCTTATATCATAATAACAGTAATTCATAAGTAAGATATAACCTCATAGCCTCTAGTAAAAATGTTAAATTGATTGTTATTATCTTTTTAGCAATTGTTTTCATCTTATAAAAATAGTTTAGGCTATATTTTTAATTGAACTTTTCATTGTAAAATCTATATATTTACAATATAAAAAACCATTTTCTGACCCATAGTAACTGAGCTTTTTACCCCATTTATAAAAATATCAATGATATGGCAGTTGCAGCTGCAGCTTCCCCAGCCAACACCCTCCTCCACCAGCAACTCCAAGGGCAATGGAGCCCCTTTTTGAGGGTATTCCTATCCCTAATTTCCTTATGATTTTGAGGAAGATGTGAAGTACAAAATTGAGGAGCTTGCTTTCAGTGTGAGCTGTGCTTGCATCAATGAAGCAAAAACTTCTCTTTTTGACCCCAATTATCCCCAAACCAATGGTGTATCAAGTCATTTACTAATGCCAGCTCTCATCAATTTTGCTGAGAATCAACTTGCTCAATATGTTGAGGTGATGGACACTGCTGGCCTCATTAATGAAGAAAACCCCCAATTATACCTCCTTATGCCTCAAGTTGCTGATGCTCCCACCCCAATGCTGTCTGTCATGGTCTGCCAGCTAAAGTGGGCACCAGACAAACGCTTCCCCAAAGCTTCCTCACCTTCTGATATAGCTTCCTAGGCTGATAACCTAAGAGCTATATTAGAAATTTTTTTATTTATGATAATCCCTTTGTTTAGCCCATTTGTGGATAAAGATGTTTGGTGGCTCCCCCATTTGGGTTGGGCGCCACAAACTAAAAAGTAATTGAGCTTTTACTTCACTTTTGTAAAAAACCCTTATAATTAGTGTTATATTACTTTATGCTAGAGATTGGTTTTAATTAGCATGTAATATAAACTAATGTATTTAGATCTGTGTACAAATATAGCTTTTAATTTGATGCTATTTATGACTATACTAAAGTATACTTAGCTTATGATTAGATGAAAGCTATTTGAAATCTATGCCTATTTAGCCATTCCTTTTAAGGCCACAAAATTACTAATTTTTTAGCATAAAAAATTTCTTAATTGAGCATAAATAGCTATGGAAGATATGCAAATTGGCAATAAAATAACTAGTAAGGATATTAAATAAGCATACTTTACTAACTAGAAAAACAGGGATGTGTATAATATTTTCTGTGGTACACTTAAATTCCAAAAGTAGTGCCCATTATATGGCATTAGCTTTCCCAATTATCAAGAGAGCTTTGTCTTTAATTAGTAATTATGCTAAATCCTTTTCTCAAAGTGGGGATTTGCAGATATCAATGGACTTTATTACCATGTTATTTTGAATTTTAATTAATGTATCAATTGGTTGTTAATTTCCATGGGAAAATGTTCAGCTCCTCAACAATTGATATATCTTATCTAAATTATTATGATTAATAACTCCCCCAACAATACCCACATAAAAATCTTTCTATAGATGTACATAGCTTAAAAAGGAATCTTCCATGCACTCAGTTGGTAACATTCTTCATTTTGACAGAAGCTATAGAGTATGTGGATCAATGTTAGTAGATCAACCAATAGGGTACAGTTTAAAGGACATCAATATTATAAGCTTTTCCTCCAGTTCAATGTTGGTTAAAGAGAACCAATTCTCATATTTGATATTTAAGCAAAACTGGCTTTTAAGAACTTAAATGTTCCATTTTCTTACAACTAATGGCACCCAAAGACTTCACTACAAGGGTTTGAAATCTAAAACTTTACCTGATAATCTTTTCATAGGTAAATCAGAAGTATCAGAAGTTGATGATTCCAGTATGTGATGAATGGTGATGATAATATGAATAGTTTGGCCATAAAGGGCTTAATAGGTACATCTTAATGATTCTATGATAGCTTAATTAGTAAGCACTAAGGCTTCAGGGAGGCGTTTACTCCACCTGGAAGGGTCAATATGAATTTGTCTTAATTATTAGGAAAATAAAAGTATCGTCTGCTCACTCTAATACCCATTGGTAGCGGGATTGTAGTGAGAAGTGAAAGCTTGGTAGGTACCCATTAAACAATTGATCTCAGTCACACCTAGGATACAAATCCTATACCATTTTTAGACAGAAGAACTTTTGAGGATACCATGTTGGGTGGAGATTTTCTTGAGCAGAAAAAAGGCGTTAGCATTATTAGCTATTACAAAAACTACAAAAATTGGCCTTCCCAATTTTGTAAAATATTCTACTGCAAGGATGATAAAAGTGGTCATACATTGAAGTTGGTTATGGTCCAATCACATTGATAATACCATTAGCATATGTTGAAGTTGATTTTGATACTTAGTGTTGATAAACTGGGGTAAAAGGCCATGTTTGGAACACATTTAGCAGGTGTCAATGGCATCTTGAATGTAATAGGTTATACCTTACCAGTAGCATTGATTTTTAAACCGTTGGTGGGCCTTATATAAGACACTATGTCCAACAGTTAGATGCACCTCCATGATGGTAAAAGTCATTACTGAGGGCCACAAAAAGGTAGCTAGGATGTTCCAACTTAACCTATATAGCAATCCTGTTTTAAAACAAGGTTGGATGGTCATTTTTTCAGTAATTCCCAAAATTCAAGGGGTTTTATACTACATAATTTATGACATATAATTTAATAAACACAATCATATACGAAATGCACAATATTAGTATAGGTAAATAAGTTTTTATTAGCACTATGATGTATATCCCAGCTTTATGTAAAAATGAAAAAATTTACAGTTTTGTAGAGGGCACATAAAGAAAGTCGCCCATTGTGGTCCTTTATTTTCAGCAACCTTAAGAAAGGCATGATCAGTCATAATAGTTAAATGTTTTCCATAAATATTAAGTGACATCTTTTTTGTTGGAATATAGCTTGGTTAAACACTCAACTTTTAAGACGCTGTAATTACCTTATGTCTAGGTTAAAGTCTTACTGAAATATGCTATGGGATGATCAGCTTGGTTAAATCAAGTTGCGTTAGAGTAGCCTAAACCACATCATAACTTTAATCCATTTTATAGCATCCGTTTTTTGTGGCTCTATGGTGCTATGCCCTAGAAGCTTAACAGTATATACTTGTAGCAGTCTAAGACTCACAAAAACTATTTTATTTTTAGGATGCCAAGTCACATTTAGGTCCCATCAGATAGAATATCTATCCTATGGTAAGATTGAAAAAGTGATTTATTTGAGTCAAGTACCAAAAAGAGAATTAGATATAATGGCATAATTTTATGTAAGTATAGAAAATAAGTTTTTATATGTTACATACACCAATATAAACCCTTATAAGGAAAATATTAATGAAATTATTAGATAGAGGATCTGGTTGGGAGGCTCTTGTTCAAGAGATGCATTCCAGACTTACAATGCCTTTAAGGCATATATTTTATTAGTAGTAAAAGTGTTTTAAATGAACCAAATTGGGTGAGCCTTATTATCACTTAGGTCAATAATTTGACAGATTATTGATTTTTACCCTTTTGCAGTACATCTTAATTTACTTCCTTGAATGTCATATGATGAACTAATCACCTGACATTGAAAAAATCCTCTGCCTTGGCTAATCAGGATTGCATCTTGGGGTATTCTGGCTTAAGTTGGTTCCAATATTAATTTTCTATTTTTAAGTTGAGCCTTACCATTTATCAAGTTTTCAGTATAGTTTATCAAAGGAATTTCTTTAACCCCCTTCCCTAGTCTAGGTGCTTATTCTTTTGAGGAATTTGATTGGCTAATATTCAATTCATCATGTCCAATAATCTGATATATGACATCACCCCCTTCAAGAATATTGATAGGGTACCAACATAGGAATCAGCTATGTACATGGTTAATAGTTACTCCAGTTTCCAAAGAATTGATTGAGTATTCATCTCCACATATGTAGGTTAAAGTAAATTGCCCATCCCAGATAGAATTCAAATTTTCCCCTCAGGGTGCTATAAGAATTGTGGTAGTATAAAACTAAATATAAATATCAAAAGCAGGTAAAGTTGGTGGGGTGCATTAACTTCTTGGTCTTCTCTTGTAACCGTTTAGGCTAGATTTTCATTGCCTTCAATTGAAGTTGTATAAGCTTCTGGGCTATTATTCCTAGAACTTTTCAAGCCCTTTGGTATTATAACTGATAACTTTTCAGGATATAAGTGCCAGGATAACAGGTTCTCTTCCGTATAATGCCTTTAAAGGTGACCTTTTGACAAAGAAATAAAATCTTGTCCTATAAGCCATCAAAGCACTCAGGAGGTATTGTTCTCACTATAATAGATTGGGAATAGCCAGCTTTTGTAATATTTAAACTAACGTTTCATTTGCTTTTTCTACAGTCCCATTAGTTGATGGGTTGTAGGACGCTAAAATGTTTTCAAGTTCTCATGCTTGTAGCCAAGATTCTCGAAACCATTGAGGTATAAATTTTTTGTTATTGCATAACAGTACTTGCTGGCAACAATGCCTAATAAATATGTTTTTGATATAAGAAACAGGCAGTAACCTTGGCAGTCTGTTTAAGTATGGCAATTGCTTCAACCCACTTTGTGAAATGATCAATCCTTACAAGGATATTTCAATTTTCTACCATAGATCAAGGGTGCAGACCTATGACACATAAACCTATGGTAATTAACAGGTGCCGTGATGCCATTGGCTGATACTTGTACTTAGCCTTATGCAACAATTGTTTCTGACAAATTATACAGGCGTCTAAGACTTTCACTACAGAGTCTAGTATTCCTTTCCGTTAATATTGATTCTTAAGCCATTTAGATTTTCTTGGTTCCTCCATGTCATAAGGTATTGTGGGATTCCATTATAACTGATACCCAATCCAAAAGTTACAAGTAAGGTAGCTAGTAAGTTATGACTTTCTTTTATAATAATACATCAAGAACTTTAGTATTTTTTGAGTGTCAATTTAGCATTTTTTTCTAACTGATTCAATTTTGTCCTCTTAAGAGTTCAGCTTCAATAGTAGGTTGTGTAATCATTTGGCCTCAAGTTATATAGATGTAGTAGTGGCAATCTGGTCATTCCATCTACATTCATGTGCTTTGTTCTTCTCACTGGACAAGGTATTGACGTGGTGCTGAGTTTTAGAGCCCATCTGGATATTCTTCCTGTCAAATCTTTCATATTTTGCAACCACTTTAAAGAGTTGTGTCTGTAATTGCAGTAAAGTTTGTATCATACAAGAAGGGCTATAAGTGTTTTACTGCAATTAGAACATTTAAGAAGTATCTCTATGAAAATGCAATTGCGCTCAGCCTTTGAGAGCATCAAGCTGTAATAGGACACCAGATAGTCAATGCCCTTATTATCATTTTGCATAAGAATGGCCCCACAGCTAAGTCAGAGGCATCTGTAAAAGGATAAAAAGGTTCTATTGATTCAGATATCTCAAAGTAGATCTTCTTTTTGAAAAGTCCTTCAAAGCATCAAATGAAGTTAGTTGTTGTACTACCAATGTGAAAATAGTGTTTATAGCATGCAATAGGATAATTGGTATGGAATGTTGGACATTTACCTTTGCAGACTAAAAATAAGAATGCTGTAGGTCAAGTTCCACCAAAAAAGGGAAATGTCAGCTATTTGCAACATTCTAATGTTGTTAAGAGTTCACTATTAATAATACTAATGAAAAAGTCAAGGAAATTGGCCAAAAGTTCTTGACCAATTCTCGGTGGAACCCTTCTAATTGGGGAAACACCAGTTCAAAACCTGTACTGGTACTAGTAAAATCGCTGGTCAGATTAATCTGACCTCACCCTGGACTTTGGGATTACCATCAACAGGCACTCCCCAGACCCCAACAAAGTCCTTCAATGCACCTGCGTGGGGACCCCCCATTTATAGGCTTGGCAGGGTCCCCCAAGGTGCAATAAATTTCTCAGGTGGTGATTGGCTCAACTTTTGAAAACGTTACCTCATGGGTATGTTTGGGCCAATCAGAAAACCTCTTCCTTCATTCCGCTGCCCTGATGCAAGTTCCCAAGTTATGATATGCTCTTCCTGCATATTTTCTAATTTGGAATAGGTACAGCTATTCTGAACATATTCCCAACTTCCTCCTCGGCCCTCAAAATTACTATAAATGCTAGATAGTTGGAGGTTGAGGATTATCATTTTCCCTTTATTGCGCCCATAATAAGAATCATATAAACCAATTAATATTAGCGCTTCATTTTTGATTTAATTCATTATAAAATATTTGTGATAACCAGCTGGAGTATAGCACCAGCAAGCAAAAAACAGCTGGTTTCCTACATGGCAAGTTGAGCATACTTAGGGATAGATTGATGATAATATCTTATTAATCCTAAGAACATCTTATACCTTGGAGACTCTATGGTTCAGGAAACTTGGAGATCACTTCAACCTTTTTTATACAAGGGTTGGACTACTTCATATGATATTATATCCTAACAATTACATTCTTGTTGTAAGAAGTTACACTTTACAGTTTTTAGTTTGATGTTATTCTCTTGTAGTCATTAAAAATCTGACTTTAGGTGGTCTATATGCTTATCAAAGGTCTAGGAAAATACTATTATGGCATCTAGATAAACAATCATGTAGCTCAATTTGAGAGCTTGTATAATGTTACCATCACTTGATGAAATGAGGTTGGTGCGTTTAAAAATCCCTAAAGGAGCCAGGTGGGCTAAAATTTTTTGTCATATCAATGTACAGTTTTCTTAGTCTTATGTAGATAGATTTATCTGCTAATAACCACTGGCGAGGTTCATATTGGAGAAGAAAATTTAAGCCAGAGAGTTGAGACAGAGCATTTTCAATTTTCAGAATTGGATAGAATTTTCTTTGTGAGATTATTTAGCTTCCTGTAATCCATTACTATTCTGTGGCCACTATTTTTATCCTATTGAGTAGCAGTGGGAATGATCATGGAATCTATAGGGGCACAAGTAAGCTGGCTTACAATAGTTTCTTGAGATCAGTCCTCATGTTTTGCTCCTCTACCTTTGACTTCCTATATGGCTTTGCTAATATTTTGGGTTGAGTCTCTTACGTCAATAATTTGTGTCCAATTTTTTTCTGGCCATGGTTGTCATTTGACGTGGAGAAAACATTTTGGTAATCTTCAAGTAACATATGCACTTTTTCAAGTTCCTCCTTTTTAACTTTATTAGGTATTTAAGCTTAAGGTATGGCGCATATAAGATATTGGCAGTTTTGGTGTTATAACTAAAGAATGACCTTAATTATCTCGAGATCAGACTGATAATACGTTTGATTTTCCTTGGTTGGGGTTGAGCCTTCCATAATTGAACGGATTGCTGTCAAAGGAGACCTTGCTCTTAACCAAGAAAAAAGTTTTAATAAAAGAGTTTTAAAGAATTTTCATGGGATGAGACTCCATCTCAGCATCAGAGGCCGCCATCCAAATGCCCTCACACAATGGAGGAGAAACAATACTAAAGCTAATCAAAGGAAGTGGCTTCAGCTCTACCCCCATACTGGATGAGAAGTGAAGTCTTAAACAAAGAGGACTAAGCGCCCTATCCTCCACAGGACACCTAGCTATCCTATAAATATTAAAAGCTTTAACAAATAAATATTTATCACATATCTTTCCCAGAAAATCTATATTTACTTTTACCTCTTTGCATAGTTCAAAAATTAGTATTGTAACTCAGGATAGTGCATATAAACTGGACCTGAAGAAGTGAAAGTGCTACACCATCACCTCTCTTCAGCCATTTCAGTCAGTCAAGTCATCCCAAAAGACAACTCACAATTTCTGTTCCTACTGCTATGGGCACCCAAAATTTTTATATTGAGTTTTCCTTGGTGAAACCCTAAAATTCAATTTGAATTGTCAAGAAGGAGTTGGCAGCTATAGCATTAATAATATTTGGACTCACAGTGCTATACTCTTAGGTGTACTTGAGGTCTGAGACAAGCTTGATCTTCTTTATGAGCTGGGTGAGACAACATCAATTGTAGATCCCATATGTTAATTCTCGGCATCTGGGCCCAATTCTGACGAGTTGGATTTGCACAAGGTATTAGCCACTGAACAACCAAATTGAATGATATGAGGAACATTGATTTCTTAATAAAAATTAATAAAATATACGGAGCTATCACCCCTTATTTCTACCTCTATTTTGAATATAACCCACAGACTTTTCTGCGCTCCTCTCTTTCCCTAATAAAAAGACTACTCCTTTAATCTTCCATGAGACTCTTTATATCTTGGTTCCCCAGCTGAATGCATCCTCAGCTTGGTAATCTTCTATTCTTCTTCCTTTTTTGAATTACTCTCATTTGTATCAAATCTTGGCATAAATCCTCTTGATTAGCCAAATGTCCTCATTTTTCTCAATTATAATTTGTGTATCCCTTTTTTGTAAATCTTGAGACTCATCTCAATCCCCCTCTGATCCGCCAATACGGGTAGCATATTATCTAGTTATATCAACTTCACAACATTACCCCCCTTTGACTGGATAATAGGCTCTTACTGTTTATATGCTTGAAGGAACTTTGCATGGACTCAGTTGATAATCTGACCCCCAGCGGGTTCCTTAATTGTGTAAACATCCATGCCAGTCTTCTCAATAATCTCAAACGGGCTGACCCAAATGTTGGAGAGCTTATTTTTCCATCCAAATCCATGCTGGTCGTGGAATAAAACATAGCACCCCACAGCGAATAATGGAAGTCCACTCTGGCGCTTCTGGTCAGCCGCTTGGTCTCAAATCTTATTGGCCAAACTAGTGGAGTAGGCTTCCATTTGCAACTTGATCAGTGTATCCATGAGTGTCTTCAGATATCGCTGAGGATTCACACCACCAGTGTCCTCTATAATGAATATAGCAAGGCAGGCAGAGCAGGATGTCAACCATACAGCAGTTGAAATAGACTCTTACAAGTAGCTGAATGATAGCTGATATTATAAGTGAACACAGCAGTAGGTAGAAGGGAACTCCATTCTGAGGGCCAATCTGTTGCCAATTTGCAGAGTATGTTCACTAGGGTTCCATTGACTCGCTCCACCATCCCGTTTGATTCCAGATGATAGGGGGTGGTCAAAACCCCACAAATCACCATCAACTTGTTTAACTTTAGCAGGATATGTGAAGTGAAGCTGGTACCGTTGTCCATCAGAATGAAGTGCAGGCAGACATGTTGCTGTATAACACACTTCATAATAAACTTGGCAGTGGTGACCGCGCCCAAGTTGTAAATGGCCCTGGCCTTTACCCATTGAGTCAAATGATCGATGGCAACAATTATATACTTGGACTAATTGGCACTAGTCAGCAGAGGTCCCACTACATCAATGAAAATGGTGTTCCATGCAAACCAGGGTTTCACTAGTTGGTAGGTGGTTTTCTTGTGGAAAGGTTTTTCCACTTGACACTGATGGCAACAGCTAACTGTTTCCAATACATCATAATTCATGCTTTCCCAGAAGTATCAGGGTCACAAAAACTCTAGCGTCTTCCGCAATCCCCCATGGCTTACAGCCTGATGAGCATCTATAATTATCGAGGGTTTAGCTGAAGGCTTAGGAAAATTTAGCATCAAGTCTCTAATCTGCTTGTATAATTCTTCCCCTCATATGAAGGTATTATCCCTGAGTCCATCTAACACCTTGATCACCTGCAGTGGCTCATCCTGGTATCTGTTCGCCACCAACTTTTTGTACATTATATCAGCTAGATCCGCTGTGATAGTGACCATGGGCAATTGAGAAAGACAATCCGCGTTTTGATGTTTTCTCCAGGTCAATGTAATATCTCAAAATCATATGCTTGCAGCTTCAGAGCCCAACGTGCAAGACATCCTTCCGGTTCATCTAGATTCTGTAGCCAGCACAAGGAAGCGTGATCTTTCACTACTTGGAATCTTACCCCATGAAAATATACCCAAAACTGTTTGTAAGTGTAGCTCACCACTAGACAACCCCGCTCAGTTACAGTGTAGTTTTGTTCATGACAGTTCAAGCTTCGACTACAGAATGTGACAGGATGTTCCACGCCATCATCATCCTTCTGGGATAATACTGCCTCAATAGCAGCGAGGGATGCGTCCGTTTATACTATGAACTGTTTGTCAAAGTTGGGGTATTGCAAAATGTGTGCACTTGCTAATGTGGTATGCAATACATTGAAAGCATTCTGGCATTGTTCCATCCAATTGAAAGAAGCGTTTTTCTTTAATAAATCAAAAGGCGGGGCCCCAATGCAGCTGAAATTGGGAATGAACCATCAGTAATACCCAACCATCCCCTAAAACAACTGAATGTCCCGCTTAAAGCCTGGTCAAGTCGTCTTGCCTATCGCTTCCACTTTAGCCAGCTGCAGTTTAAGCCAATTTGAATCCATGACAAACCTGAGGTATTCCAATTGCTCTTTGAAGAAATGGCACTTTTGATGCTTAATTTATGTATTAGCAGCAGAGAGGCGCTGTAACACTTGCTCCAAGTGGCCAGGTGCTATGTAAACGTCCACAAAAACACATTGATGTTGTCAAGGTAAACTAAGATGCAGGACAGCTTTAAATCACCTAAAATCGTATCCATGGCACTCTGGAACGTAGCCAGGGCGTTACACAACCCTTGCAGCATGCGCGTCAGCTGGAACAACCCTCTCAAGGTGATGATCACACATTTCTCCCATTCTGTTAATGGCGATTCGATCTGCCAGTACCTCAAGATCATCCATGGCAGAAAAATAGTTCGCCCCACCCAATCAATATAACACATTGTTGATCCGTGGAAGAGGTTTAGAATCCTTCTTCATTACATTATTGAGTTTAGATAGTCAATAAACACATGATTCAAGCCATCCTTTTTCTTTATAATGAACATAGGTGATGCCCACGGACTGTTTGATGGCTCTAGAATTCCTTTCTCAATAAGTTTATCCACTTCATCAGAGACAACTTCTTCTGCTGCTTTTGAATGTCTAATAGGACGCAAACAAATATGAGGGTGATCCCCCATATCTATCCGATGTACCACCCCTTGAGTGCACCCCAAGTCATGATTGTTATATGCAAAAATATCCCAATAATTTTTTAAATAATGCCATAGCCTTAACTTGCTGATCCACAGATAATCCCGTGAGCGCTTCCCACAGAACCACAGTCAGTATGCCAAATGAGGAGCGAACTGGTAGTCTGAGATTCTCCCATGAGCTGAAATCATGAATATGACAAACTTCCTCTATAGGGACAAAGTGTAGGTAAGCCACCACTTGGTGCCGCCGGATCATTATTGTCTCCTTCTGTAGGTTTTCTAGCAGCACTTTCACCTCCCCATTCCCAGGAAGCAATAACCCTGGAGCCACGTGTGGTTCAAGCCGCGAGTGCTAGTGAGGCGCCATAATTTCTCCATAAAGCCCCTTAGGGACTTTGATTTCAAGCCCAGTCCCTATTATGCTCTGGTGTCCAGACGGTAGGCTTAAAGCGCACATTGCTCAAAGCAGGATTCCTTTGTACTCATATATCTGGTTGGGGAGGATCCTGGTCTGCTGACTCAGTCACTGATATTGAACAGGAATCACTCTGTCACTGTATGCTAGACAGACCTGACTGGAGTGGACTGGATCCGTTGGGATTCCACCAGAGGAAAAAATATACTGGAATCTTTTAGCTGAACATAGTAAGGGTTTCTTCCGCCATATTTATCACAATGACAAATTTCCTCATGAAAGCTGCGCTGATTAACATATTGTAGTGGTTATTTGGCAAAACCACTGCCGGAGTGGACACCTGGGCTGACCCAAATCATAAAGGCAATGTGCTATATGCTCCTTCTGACACAGTGCTGTGTGTTCCCATGGTCTCATATACTACTCGATGGTCCACATCTGGTTTCAACATAAGTTTAGCCACCAATTGGGTGGAGACTATGTTCACAGGGGCTCCCATGTCTATGATAGCGCAGATTCTTTATGTTTTGAACGAATATGTCACAATAAGTACATTTCAAGTAAGAAGAACCATCAGTGTTTATTACTTGTACGTCCGAGGGCTTTGTGTTACTCAAGAAGGAAGAAACACCCTTGCTGACCTGAGGATACTCAATAGTGATTTTCTCCATCAGAATAGCTATGTTAACCCCTACTAAAGGAGTGACGTTTGGCGAAGGATCCGCATTGCTGGTGCCAGTATGTTCCAGGATCTGCCATGCATATGGCTTCTGCATGTCTTGGCGGAACTCAGCCTTCTTGGGTAAGCTCTTACTCTCAGAAGCAGAAGCAGGGGTATCCAACAAAGACTGCTGGTATAACAAATCATCTTATTGATGTTTAATTTCTTATCGAAAGTCATTTGGCAAATGTTAGGGAAAAGTAAATTGGGCTTAGCGGAGATTGAGCGTCCCATCTCTACTCTGCTTGAGCTTTTCCCCTGCTCAAATATCTTAGTTGGCATAGCGTACACTTGTGGTTTGTTAGGGCAATTAGCTGCATAATGCCCTCTTTGTCCGCACTGGAAGCAAGTGTTCATAAAAGGTGCATGTATATAGTTTGGGCTGAAAGGACCAGGTCAAAATTGCTGGTAAGGTTCCAAGATTGTGGTCAAACTGGTGAAGCATATATGGACTGGAAAGGGTCTACTGGCTCATATGAGGGATGAATATGTTCCAGCGGCTGATAACCCCGCCACTGCAGCCTATAGTCAGAAAGGGATGGAGCGGGGGCAACGGAGATTTTTTGGGCTACATTGGGGCGCTGTTTATGGCGGAGAGTTGACATAAAGCGTACATATTTCAAATAAGTCTGGTATCTCTATCCAACAAATGTGACATAGCGTTATATAGTTCCAAATATGGTTTGACCACCACCGTCATTGCTATAACTACATCCTCAGTGGTCAAAATATTAGCCCCAAGTAGAACGTGTGCTTCCACCAAAGACTGCTCAACAAATTCCAACAGGGTCTCATTTTGGTAAAACTGTATAGTCATAAATTTGGCTTTCCATTAAGACATCTTGTTAGCGCCCCTGAACAGCCAGATAACAATTGCTTTTATTTTATTTGTGCATAAGAAACTGAGCTATTCAGAAGATAACAGGTCACTTGTTCAGCACTTTCCACATCCAAAGTGGACAGCAACAACTTCACATTTTGTTGATCAGTAACCTTTCCACAGCAAATTTGAACTGTTTAAAGTAACCATGTAGGTTCCCGTCATGACTAAAAAAAAAGGTAATTTTTTGATATGAACGAATTTTCTTTGCTCTAGGTTCCTGCTGCAAGGGTCAGGCGAATTGTTTTCAGAGCAACTATGGGAACCATCATTTTGTGCATTATCATAAAGCTGGCACGATGAGCTTGAACCCGTCAAAAAGGAATCAGGAGAAGTGGTGTCACATGGGGTTCCATTACAGCGCCTGATGGATATTCGTTTGCTGATCCATAACATTCTTCCCCCAAGTCACCACTAATTGCCCCATTCCCCCAACTTAGTACACCCCATGAACTGTTTGTTGATCAACTGCCCCACTTTAACTGAATAAGATTTACACCATCCATTCTGAAATTCCTGTTGCAGCATTTCACACTGATGTTGCAATTCCCAGCGAAATTCCCTTCCTTTGATAAGTTTTCATTCCACAGCTTGTAATTGCAAAAGAACTTCCTCAATTATATTCTGCAGGTAGGTTTTCCATCAACTTGCGTTTTCCGCTTGCTTTTTGGCGTTGTTTATTTGGTTAACAAGGGAGGATCATTCTCATACTGATTCCTCATTGGCCCATCATAGGGTATCAATGCACCCTTGCATGTCCGCATACTCTCTTGTCTCACCAATTGGAAGAGGAAAGGCTCGTTAGCGCTCATCTTAACTAATGACTTTCAGTTGTGTAACTCGACAAATAAGCTGGAGATACTTGGGAGACGTTGACTGAAGGATAAGCGCGTTATCTGTTGTTTGCTGGGTATTCCATTTGATATGGGGTTGGTTTACTTCTGTCAATAGAAAGCTGACTTGGGCCACCACTTGCTGTTCCATCAGGGTCAATCTTTCCTTGAGTGAGGCAATCATGGCTTCAAGAGCTTCTTCCCATTCAGCTAGCTCCATCATACAGCGCTTGGTATTATTCCCCAAGGTTTTTATGTCCTAATCCACTCCACTGATAGGCCATTCTGATCCAGCAGTTCTCTTATTACTCGAGGTAATTCTGAGTTTAACTGTGGTACCAGAATGTCCAATCAACGACGGACATCCCCAACACGATGATCCATCTGTGCCAGCACCCCTTATATTTACAAGAATGAATGATCAAGGCGGTCAATCAGGAGGTGAGTATTGTGCTGCTGTGCTTATGCAAGCTGCAATACATCTCCAATTTCAATATTATGGCGAGCCAGAGCATGCAGTAGCTGGCAAATAGAAGGGTGCACATAAGCAACTAAATATTCCTCACTTCTGTGGGTACTGAGGCAGCGAGCTAACCCCATAGTAGTTGCGTCCAAATAAGACATGTACAGTGCATATCAATTTTCTTGATCGCGTTAATTATAGAACAGACTCAGGGCATTTTCCCCAGTCTCATCCTCATATAGGCGATATCCGCACAACAGCCATTCCATAGTAATTCTCAGTTGTTGGGGAGTCACATTTGTGGAGCATCCTTGTTGGTTGGTCATCAGCTCTGGGCAATTTTCGAATTGCAAATTAATCATAACTTCATCATCCCCTGGTTTGGTAACAGTAAATAATGTTGGTTCAGGGTTAGGTGCCTCCTGGGCTTCTTCAGTATACCATGTCAGAATCTGATCAGGTTATGTGGGAACAAATGAGGACTCATCATTGTTTTTTACCAAACTATAGCTGCTAAGTGGCCCCCTGTAGTGAGCACCACTGTTAATTCTCAGCGTCTGGGCCCAATTCCACCAAGTTGGATTTGCATAGAGTATTAGCCACTGAGCAACCAAATTAAACAATATGAGGACCACCGATTTCTTAATAAAACATAATATAGTATATATGGAGCTATCACCCCTTATTTCTACTTTTTTTGAATATAACCTACAGACTTTTCTGCGCTCCTCTTTCCCTCATAAAAAGACTACTCATTTAATCTTCCATGAGACTCTTTATACCTCAGTTCCCCAGCCAAATGCATCCTCAGCTTGGTAATCTTCTATTCTTCTTCCTTTTTTGAATTACTCTCATTTGTATCAAATCTTGGCATAAATCCTCTTGATTCATTGAATGTCCTCATTTTTCTCAATTATAATTTGTGTATCCCTTTTTTGTAAATCTTGAGACTCATCTTGATCCCCCTCCAATCTTTCAATATGGGTAGCATATTATCCAGTCATATCAACTTCCTGACAGCATATCCAAGATAGGCATTAACTAGACCTTCTGAATTACCTCTTCTATTTTGGATATTATTCCTCTATAATAGTGGTGTGGCTAAAATCTCCTTAGAGAAAAAAGTTGCATTGAGCTTTCTTGCAGTCTCAAGTTACTTCTTGAATTCTTTTAGACTTTGTACACTCAAATTGTGTCAAAACAATAGGTCAAGGAACTGGTCAGCATCACAGGCCATATCAGTTATTCTTGGACATATGGTACTTAACTAAGGCAGGTATCCTCTGGGACTTGGGCATTGTCAATACCTTTGACATGCAAAAGTTCTAAAATGGTAGTCTCAGCAATAGTACCAGTCAGCTCACCAACTTCTGCTCGCTTAACATGTGAGGCTGACTTGCTGCTCAGAGGTCTACTCCGTTCAAATTAGGCACCAGACATTTTATTTAGATCACTGTCTTTCTCTTAGAGATAATTTTCCTCTAATGCAACCCTTTGTAGCATCAATCTCTTTGGTGACCTGTTCCAGCCCTTGGAAATCCTCTTGTTTACACTCTCTGACATGTTTGTTATATGTTGCCCCTCAGGACCCAAAGGATGCCAATTCAGCCTCTCTCTTGGCAGCATGGCTCCAAGGTATCTGTGATATTGAGTGTCCTGTCCAAGAAGAGAATCTCTCAGACTTTTACTTTTACATCTTAATTTCTTATCCCAGACTGGCTACTGGTTATAGAACACTTAAACCACTATACGCAAAACAAATAAATAAAACTGAGATTCTGTGGAAAGGTTTTTTATTAGAGTAAAAAAAGTATTTTAACCTTCCAGCACAAATCAAATAAACATATGAACATTTTAGTCTGATTTGGTTATATGTGTGCGATATTAGGGATTTTTAAGATTCCCTAGTGAGGCAACGTCTTATTTCCGCTTTATATGCTTCATCTATTTTGGTTCAGTTCCTGTATCTGCGAACTCTTACTTGTGGCAATTACCCCTGAACCTGGATGTACAAGGGCCATTTCTTATGTCCTCACTTCTGGGTTGTAAGTGGCAGCATCTTCTCTGACTATTAATTGATTATCAGATTTGGTAATATGCACATTAAATTATGGTTCATGCAATGGCACTTCTTCCTTGTGCCTCACATCATGTTTTTGAGCAATTCTCAAAATTAGTTATTGTCTGGATCTGGTAATATTCACATTAGAGATTTATTTCCCATTAAGGTAACTTGGTTGAATCATCTCTTTGTCAACACCAAGTTGCTAATTATTTTGGCCCCCCAAAGGTATAAAAGGGGTCAATTTTCATAGTGTTTTTGAGCAATGTTGTCATCTTCACTCAGCAAATCTTTTAAAGCATCAAGTTGAAAATATTTCGCACGACACCACTATGATCTTGGGGTTTATTTCTTGCATTACTGTTGAAAGTGGCGCGGAGGCATCAGATCTAAACTGCAGATATACTCACCAAACAATAAGGTACGTTTTGATGACAGTGGCCTTAATAAAAAACAATACAAAATAGTAAAATACAATAGTAGAGCTGATTATTAATCAAGGGATAAAGATCATTGTAGTATTGTGTACTGCCAGTAGCTCTAGGGCTTGATCAACTTTTCGTCCTACTATGCTCTCAACTATTCTACAGGAAAAAAGATCCTCTTAAATTGAAATTCCTCGTCAGATATGTTAGTTCTACCAGATTTCTAATTGGCGCTTTTCTCACTAAGTAGCACTCCAACTTAACTATAATAAAATGATTGTATCAAAATTGGGTCACAAAGGCTAAAATTAAGGCTCAGAGTATTTTCCTAATAAAAGGCATTCCGCTGGACATAGTCAAATTAATGGCAAACAGCCCCAATAATATAATGACCCTATTACTGCTGGTTTTACACTGGCATGGGGAGCGGAGTAGAGTAGTCCTGCGGACTAAGATAAGAGGTGATAGAGTGTAACATCACAGCATCAGAAGCCAATAGAGTTAGGGAGTGAGTATCATGCCAGTGGGATGTAAATGCTTTTCCAAATAGTAAGTTAATACTTTAGGCCACTATTTGTAATTGTAGAGGCACAGAGGGCATAATAACAGCTAGCTTAATCAAATCAGCTATCTAGTTTTACTAGTTGAATTATGACATTAAGTGTTTATATAAAGTTAGTATATTCAGATGATTTTAATAAAACATTTACAACATTTTCCCCTACCTGACCAAACACTTGGAAGCAAAGATGTGAGGGAGTCCTAACTTATTGAGAGTTTGCCCACCATCTAGTATTAAAAAAAAGAGTTTGGGCCCATTGTCCTGGAGCTCTGATGATATTGTTTTAAAAAACTTGATGTGCACCCAGTTGTTTAGGCGACTTTTGACAGGATCCTTCAGAGTATAGGCATCTGTGTAAGTCTTCTCAATGCTATTGTAGGGGCCTTTCCATGATGGTCCAATTTACTAGTTTGTGTGAACCCAGGGTACCATGTGTCAGACAATTGCAAGTCCAATATTGTAAAAAGAGCGTTTTAGATGAAAATGATGATAAGGGCGGCCAAAAGACCCTGGTCAATTCCTGGTGGAACCCCTTAAATTGGGGTAACACTTCTATTTATACTTGGGCAAAAACCATGGATTTGGGCAGTCAGATTGCTCCAAATAGTCAGCTAATTCCAGGGAGCCCTTCTGAGGTCCCTCCCCCTCTTACAGAGAATTTAGTTACTCCAACACCATAGAGACTGGCCCTTTTTATAGGGTTGGAAGGAATCCCACATGATGAAAATATTTTTGCGCCCAACAAATGGGTAAAATTTATAAAAACGCTGCCTTATGGACACATCCTACCTGCAATTGACTTTCCATCAGCTGCCCCTTTAAAATAAGGCAAGTCTTCAATGACATAGTAGGTTAAATCCCCATATTCCCTAATTAAGACATTACTAAGCAATACGAATTTCCCTTTGAATTTCCTTCAAACCTAGATATAGCTTAAATATGAAGCTACTAGATATCAAGAGGGTTCATTTTTTCTTTTCCCTGCAGTTACAAACAAATCTTTATACAAAATATTATACTTTTATTTATGTTTTTATTATTAGTAATCAGTTAACCCCTACAGAAGGATTATCCTGCAGTAGAGAAATAAACTTCTCCTGCAAAGGATTGTTGTAATTTAGGCATAAAAAGCAACAGAGAGCCTACAAAAAGCCTAAATCTCTAACAACATGATACAAAACACTTTTCCCTTATAAAAATGAGGTAAAGTCCACTGACTCTCATTATACGCTCTTTAGATCATACTTTTTGAGCTAATGCAATAGAGTATGCTCCACTCTGAAGTTGAATAAATTCTAATCAACCTCACCAGATAGGCAGTAGGGCTGATATTTTCTTAAGCCATGCATGAATACAAAATAGGGGAAAGGCTTGTTGCTTACCATAAAGTAAGGCAAACTGCAAATGACTCGTGGCTGAATGATAATAGATGTTATAGAAAAATATGGCGGAAGGCAAGAAAAAATTCCAACTGGAGGCCTTACCCATAACTATATTACATATAATCCAGCTAGGGTGCCAGAAACACGCTCCATGGTGCCATTAGTCTTGGGGTGATAGGGGGTAGATAATACGTAGCTTACCCCCATTATTTCGTTAAGTTTAGTGATTATTTGGGAAGTGAAATTAGTTCCGTTGTCTGTCAATAGAAACTGAGGACATCCATGGCAGTAAATGACATCTTCTAGGATAGAATGAGCATTCATCATGGCGCCCAAGACTTAGATTGCTTTGGCCTCTACATATTTGGTGAGATGATCAATAGCCACAATAATGTATTTGAATTGCCCTGATGTATTAGCCAAAAGGCTTACAGCATCAATCAAAACGGATTGTAAGTAAAGTATGATTTAACTAACTAATATAAAGTTGCTATTAAGTAAGAGTCATCCATTTGGGATTCCCTGCAGCAATGAAGGTTCTCATGAACGTCAACATTTATTGTTTCCTAAATGGTGTTGCTGTTTTAACAACTTAAACGTCTTCTTAAACCCTCCATGCCCTGTAGCCTTGTGTGCACTGATAAAAATACTGGTTCATTATTTAAGCTAAAAAATCTGAAGCTTTAAATCGTTGATGAACTTTTAAAGCTTACCATCTTGAACATAGTATTCCTCAGGAATTTTTTAAGAAGTGCTGCACTTCCGCTGGCTCAATACCATAAGTTTGAGTTAACATTTTATTGTATAACCATTGGAAATATCAGCCACTAAGGCAAAAGTAGAAATAGAGATAATTCATCTGCTTTTTGATGTTTGATGCAGGCTCAATATTGGATCTAAAATTATAAGCTTGTAACTTTGTGCCCAGTGGGACAACCGCCCTTCCAGCTCCTTTTGATTCTGTACTCAAAGAAGAGAGTCACGGACAGTTACTACAGTAAAGTGTACTCCATGGAATTAAACCCAGAACTGCTTACACGTGTATATGACCGCCAAACACTCTTTTTCAGTTATGGCATAATTACGTTCATGGACATCCAACATACAACTGCAATAAGCTATTGGGTGCTTAACCCCCTCAGAATTGTATTAAGAATACACCGCCCCCTACAGTGGTGAGCGAAGCATCCATTTAGATAAAAAAGGTTAAAAATTCGGATACAATAACAGTGGCACCTGGGTAAGGTAAATCCTGAGCTTATCAAAGGCTATCTGACAATTTTAAGTCCACTCAAATGGTACTCCAATTTTTAGAAGGTGAAATAGTGGTTCACCCAATCTTTAAAATTCTTTACAAAGTGGCTAGTAACCAATCATTTCTAAGAAAAGTAAACGTCACGCTTGCTACTTGGACGCTCCATGCTTTCAATACTTCCACATTTATGGCTGGGGCCGCAAGCCATGTTTATCAATGACAAACTCCAGGTAATTCAGTTGCTCCCAGAAAAACTACACTTATGTGGCTTTTTTAGCACTAGTGGTGTCCAACCCAAAAGGGGGAGCCGCCACACATCTATATTTGCAAATGAGCCTAACTAAGGGATTATTAAAAATAAAAAATTTCCTAATATGGCACCTCAGCTAACAGACTAAGAAGCCATATCAGAAGGCGAGGAGGCTTTATGGAAAATTTTGTCTGGCGCCCGCTTTAGCTGGCGGACCATGGCAGACACCATTGGGGTGGGAGCATCAGCGACATGGGGCATAAGGAGGTATAGTTGTGGGTTCTCTTCACTTATGAGGCCTGCAGTGTCCATCGACTCAATGTATTGAGAAAGTTGATGCTCAGCGAAATACACTTATGTGGCTTAAATTTTCAATCAGCCTTAGATAGATGGCGGTATAATTCTTCTAGGTGCTATAGGTGTTCATTAAACGTTCTAGAGAAAACGTTTATATCATCTAAATAAACAAGGTCATAGGAATTTTTAGATCACCCAGAATGCTGTCCATAGCCCACTGAAAAGTTGCAGGGGCGTTTCACAGCCCTTGCGGCATCATTGTAGGCTGGTAGAGACCTTGAGCGGTGAACATAGATCATTTTTCCTTATCCTCCTGAGGCAGCTCTATCTGCCAGCAGACAGAAATCAAATCCATGGCTGAGAAATATTGCGACCCACCAAAACGTTTTAGAACATCATCAATCCATGGTAAAGGTTAAGAATCCTTTTTGGTAATCCATTAAGAATCTTATAGTATATTACCATGCAATTAGAACCATATTTTTTATTAATAATAAACATCAGCGAGGCCTAAGGACTCTTGGATGGCACTAACATTTCATGTTGTACCAATTGATAAATTAAGCATTAACAACCTCATCCGCCACTTTAGAACGCCTAACGGATGGAGGCAAATCAGTGAATAATTTATGGTATCAGTATGATGTAGGACATCATGTGCACACATCAAATCACAGTCGACTTTAGCAAAATAATGCTGTGCTTGTCAAAAAAGGCTAGAGCTTGATCCTTTTCATCCTCAGTTATCCATGATAAGATTTCCTGGGGTACAAATAATAGATAGATTGCTCCACCTCGCCACTAAGGAAAACTCATCAAACTGGCCAAAAAATATTTTAAACGTCTTCAACAGGTAACATATGCACAAAAGCAACAATCTGGTGTCACTTTACCTGAACAGGGTAGTCATATGATTTTCTAAAAACCCTTTTATTTCGCCAAGGTTGGAGATGATAATTCCAAGTGCAGCAACAGGTTCCATATCAGAACGACAGAATGGCGCAAATGTCTCACAATATAATTCTTGAGGTTTTACTAATTAACTTTCAATCCCCACTATTACCTAATGTACAGGCGAAATGGCTATTATACAACTAGCATGAAACGGAACTCTCAGTAGGTTCCACACTCTGATTGGGTAACTTCCACATATGGGCTCAATTCCGCTGATAGCCTAAGGGCACTATAATATCTTTGAAAAACTTTAGAAATAACCCATGGAGTTCCTGGCGCTGGGATATCATCCTTATGCTTGTAAGATAAGGGCAGGGTTTGACCAAGGATTTCAAAAATGTTTTCCTTAATATCTGTCTTGACTAACTTTTCTTTCTCGTTGCAAACACTTTTGCAACCTATTCAATATAAGACTAAATCTAGTTTGATAATCTCACAGAGGAGATTAGTCTGCGCCCATGTCTGGGAGCAGTTGGGCAAGCAAGGCAAGAGGAGCAGGCGGAAGGCCCGCGGCCTCTAACATTCAAAAACGCCCCGGAGAATCTGGCAGAATAGAAAAAAATCTCAAAAAACTGGCGGTTACAATTTCCCCGGAGATACTTGTGTGGCAAGAACGATGCAACCAGTACATCAACACGCCACACTCCCAGCCACTTTTGTTGGTGGAATTCGGAGTCCGTGTGTATCTGGACATCCAAAAAATGGCCTTATGGGAAAAATTTTGTGAAGATATACACAAAATTTTCCCAACTGCGGTGTACATTGCACCTCACTCCATGTCATGCGGTTGGCTGGACCTAGGTTTCAAAAGCAAAATAGCAGTAGATGAGGCTGCAGCAGTGCGCATATTGGTTGACCTCCCCGAAGGGCAATGGGTCATCAAAACCAAACGCACCAGATGGACAAAATCAAACCAAATTTTCCTCACATTTGACTTTTTGCCTACTACGGTAAAATGTGACATTTTGGAGCAGCACCTGAAAGATGGTCTCGCCATATATGGCAAAATACAATCTTTCAAAATGCAATGTTTCACACTGATGCCACACCTGTGCACCGGCAAAGCCATCACAGTTCTGACCCCAACCGAGGAGATCGCAAAGGACCTAACCCAGATCCTGCACTCCACCTTTATTGACATTGCAGGGCATACCACCCACCCGTTCCGGGTAACCGTGGACAGTGCGCCCCCCATTTGCACCCACTGTGATGCAATCATCCATAAGGCGCATGCATGCCCCATCAAGGAGGGCGTCACATTCCAAGAGCACCCCTCGGCAGCCATGGCCAGCGGAGAGGCGCACTATGAACCAACTGCAAGCACCAAGGAGGCTTTCCCATGGGGAGCACAAGGCTGCTACCTATTGGTAAAGCCCATCTCCCCGCAGGAGCGGAAGAAGGCCAAGCAGGCCCATAGGGCTGCAGCCAAGGAAGCGGCCAAGGCCACCACCACCATCCCACACTCACAACGCCAGGAGGACATGGAGACCTTTGCGGCAGAAGTGACTCAGGAATCCATCACCCAATCAGATAGGGAGGCCCATGCTGAGTGGGCCACTCAATCCAAGGATCCGATGGGAGATTTGATCTCACCCAATCGCTGCACCCAAGCTCCAGTCAAAACTGACTTGGGACCTATCCCAACTGAAATTTTTTTTTTGCCCCGCTTGACGGTGCACTGAACTTATCCGCACCGCAAAAAATTCGTCTGACGTCAGGAAAACAAAAAGTGAAGGCCAAAGCCAACGTGACTCTTTCCACAAAAATTAACAAAAACCCTGATAGCGTTGCTGCTAACACCCGTGCTGCTGTGAAAGCCCATGGGGACCTTAAAGAGGCTGGTGGGCCTGGGGGCCCACCCCCTCACACCTAAGGTGCAATGGGGGAAACCTTCACTCTAGGGATGCTGAATATCGCCAGACTCAAGGCCTCCCCATCCTGGGCTAGGAAACTGAGTTTTTTACAACACAATTTACCCATGGATATCCTGGCCATCCAGGAGTCCCACTGTCCATGAGGTTCTGAGGAAGCTTGGAAAACAATGCTCCTCCCATCCCTATCCTTTTGGTCAAAGCACTGTGGGGTGCTAATTCAGAAAAATAATTTTTTCAAATTCACTTTCTCAGAAACATTCCTAAATGGCCGAGTGCTAGTTGTCACCTTCTCATGGGCCGATGTTGCACACACAATTGTCAACATCTATGCCCCAAATGGTGCACATGAGCGTCAGGAATTTTTCTCATTGGTCAAATCCCTCCCGCTACCCCCAGTTCTTTCCTAGTTGGTGACATGAACTGTTGGCTAACCTCACCAATGGACTGGTGGCCTTCCTCAACCCATGCCCCCCAGGGTCATGTAGAACTGCGCATTATAAAGGCCACCCTTAGGTTAATGGATGCGCTGCCGTGACATGCCCCACTGCTCAAAAACATGATGCATCCCCACATCCACAATGGCCAATTAAGGTCCATGACCTGCATCGACCTTATCCTAATGCTGTCGAAATTCCAACCCCACATCTCACACTTCAAAACAACAAAAATGGAATTCTCTAACCATCAACTGGTCTCAATAACCTACCACCTACCTGTCACAGTTGCAAAGGCCCCACATTGGTGCAAAATCCGCCCCCCCAAGCTCACGTCACCAGGATTTTCCATGTGGGTGGAAGAGGCAACTTTGGTGAAATCGTTTGTTGCACCATTTTTCGCGGACCCCATTTCCACATGGGCAACTTTCAAAGAGGACACCATCCACCACTATCGCCATCTCTCCTCCAGATGCTCACAAGCCACACCGGCGGTTATCTCACGCGCGCTGGTGGAATTGGCCCACTTGGAGTCCAACATTTCAGCCACAGGATACAGCCCTGCATGGGGCCAGAAGTGGGCGGAGGCAGCTGCCCACCTCAATGCACTTGAAAGGCAACACAAACATTGGGTTTGTGTCCAATACAGGGCCACACGCATCACTAAAGGTGACAAGTGCACCGCATACTTCTTTAAAAAAATTTTCACACTACTTCAGATTGTGGCCTGCACACAGGTGCAAAGATCGGATAATTCCATTGCAGACACACCAGCTGAAGTGGCAATCAAAACGCAAAAATATTACTCCGAGTTATACTGAGCTGAACCAATTCAGCCAGCCAAAATGGCGGAATTTCTTGACTGAGCTCATATCTGCACCATTTTTCGATACCCAGAAATAATGAATTTAATCACTCTAAACAAATTATGGACAGCCATTCGTGGTGTGCCAAACTGAAAATGCCCAGGCCCAGATGTCATTCCATATGAGTTCTACAAAAAATACTTCAAATATATATCCCCATTGCTGCTAGCCTCACTCAACCAAAGCCTGTTGGAAACGCGCCTCCTACCAGGAGGACATGATGCCTTTACTGTCACACTCTTCAAGAAAGGGGATAAGCTTGACTTAGCCAACTGGCGCCCCATTTCTCTAACAAACACAGACACCAAAATTTTAACAAAAATCATGGCTAACCGTTTAGGGACAGTAGCATCTGCCACCATCTCCCCAGAACAATTCAGTTTCATCCCCAGAAGGTCGATTTGGGATAACGTGCACTCTGTGGCTAATGTATGTCAGTCCACAGCCTCTGGGGCACTTGTATTCTTGGGCCAACAAAAGGCCTATGATAGAGTAAACTGGGAATACCTTAGGGCCTGCCTCCATCAATTCTGCCTACCCCCCACTTCATAGATTGGGTGATGCTGCTCACGGAATCTGTGACAATGGCAGTGCGTGGCCCAGGCTTCCTAACGGAAGTAGTCCGCCCTCAAAGGGGCCTGCGACAAGGGGACCCCCTCAGCCCACTCTTATACAACTTCAGCCTTGACCCACTACTGCGAAATGTGAATGCCCACCTCACTGGGGTCCATGTGCCAGGCCAAACCCCAGTCAAGATGATGGCATTTGCAGATGATTGCGTGGTGGGGGTGTCTAATAACAAAGATGCACGCGCGCTTGAAGACCTCATCCAGGAATATTCCCGAGTAAGCAACGCGGCACTGAACGCCTCCAAAACTGAAATCATCCTTCTTTGTCGGTTTCAGAACTGCTGGGCCCCAGCAAGTAGTTCCCAACCCAGCCCATCTGCTCGTCCACGTCCACGCCTTACTAACTCAACACACACCGCTCCACTGGTGCTCCCCTTCATGCCACGTCCTACTATAGGACTGGTGTGCCATCTAGGCGTGTGGATGGAGGCAGGCGGATATGCGTCAGCAGTAATGGAGTGCCATATACTGGACAACATGATGAAGCGAATCGCCTCTCTCAGAGCCCACCCTACTACCCTCACTGGCAGGGTTGTTCTTGCCAACTCTATGCTCCTATCCAAAGTCTGGTTCAGAGCCCACGCCATCCCCTTCTCCCCAAGCTTCTTCAAATCCCTGTATGCCTTGCTGCAAGGATGGCTTTGGTCAGGCCGCCCTCCACCAGTACGGCTAGAGGTCATGTTTGGCCCTCATCATCAAGGTGGCATGGGCCTGCTTGACTTCAAAGCCCATGCTGCCAAGATCCTGGGCACCTGGATCGCGGCCGTCACCGCTTACACTCCCATCCCAACACTGGTCCTGCGCGGCCCACTCCAACTTCTCCCGAGCCTTGGGCCTCAACAATCCATCAAACCCCCACTCCCTGATGAAATACCTCGCATCACACACATCAGCCACAGGTCCTTACGGGACTAAAACCCACTACAAACGAATCCTACTCTCCATGCGAAGCACAGGATGGAGAATTTGTATTAGTGGACATACAACCTGAAGAGGCTGCCCCTCTCCTCAGTTCACACAAGAGGTACAGGGGCTACCCATCCATGATGGCGTGATCCCCATTCGACCCCAAGTCCTATCCAAGGTGAACTACCTGGACATGATGGACATCCCTTATTCCACTGAGACCCAAAAGACTATCTGAAAATACGCACACCATCCTCTGTTGCAGCCTCAAGTCCGCTCCCATGTGTGGCGCTGCCTGAGGCGGGTGTATCATACAGCTGAGCGCTCTAACGCTTTACACTCATCCTGTGTCGTGTGTGGTCAGTATGGAACGCTGTTCCACCGCCTGGAGAAGTGCCCTACCTCTAAAGTAATATGGCGCGAAGTCCAACGTCTGCTAGGCCAGGATCAAGCGCATCCCTTTAGTCTGTCAAGAGATATGTTTGCTTCATCAATGGCCTCCCCCTTCCACCCTCCCTCCATGCTCTGGTGGTTGCAATCGCCATGTGGACTATCCACACGATTGTCTTGGATGCCATCGCTGGCTCCATCCCCACCCTCCCAGAAGCTGTCCACAGATTCCGGTCTCATTTGGTGGACCACTTTCAAGTGTGGATGTTTGGATACCTCCCACCGCGTCGCCGACAGCTGGTCTCCTCCTGGTTCCCAGTCTGGTTCATCAAATCAGACCCCTTCTTCCACACGTGCTCAATAGTGGCTACGGCCCCTTCACACGTTCCCTCCCCCTCCCCATAAGTGGCGTTCCCGCTGGCAACAAGAGATAGCATCGCTTCTCTGGGGTGCCTCCCCTGGTACTAAGTTTATCTTTCCTGAGTCATATTCAGAAGTGTCCGTCCCATGTTCAGCCTTCCCCACAATAAATTTAAAATTTAAAATCTTTCTTGACTCCCTGAGCTCTCGTAAATGAGGTCCCAATAAGAAAATCATTATTTTTCTTGGTGAAGACAATAGTAGGAGCGAATACTACCAGTGAGCTGAATTGTAGCGTTAAAACGCTGTATGCACCTTCTCAAATAGTAGATTGAGGCCCCTCTGTACCAAAGATTTTTGATGATCTATGTCGGGAGCAAGGCCCAGTCTCTTCACCAGTTTAGTGGACACAATATAAATTGGTGATTCACTATCTATGATGGCATAAAATTTAAGCTTATTTACTGAAATAACAACATATGTACATTTAGAAAATAAGCGTCTGCTGGATATATTGTTAGGACCACCAATGTGCCAACTTGATTTAAAAAGGTTTGAATCTCAAGCCCTAACTGAAGGCTGGACTCCATCAACTATTCGAAAGGCAATGTCCTTGGGACCATTTTTTTAAGGAATATTTCCAAAGGTATCAGGAGGCTTTTGCAGCACTAACTATTGAGCACATGGCCTAACTACTATTTTAGCTGCCAACTCAACTTTTCATTTCTTCAGAGCACAGGGGGTCATGTTGACCCTTTCATCAGCAACTAATTGCAGGTCTGCTGAGGTGAGGGGGATTTATCATTCTTCAGCTTATCCTAAGGAAGGTTTAGATAATTTTGTAAATTAAGATATTTATGGAAGAGGCGGAAGTATAAAATCCTGGTTCTACTCCGCCCTTATTTTTCCAAGTCAGTGGCTTTTTCATGGTTCAACAAATAAATCTTGGCCTTAGAACTTTACTTGTGACAATGATTCACATAATGGCCCAAATTATTGCAGCAATGACAAATGACCTGATTAATATCAGGCTTTGCAGAATCGAGGTTATATGGCTATGTTTATTCACTGGAAGGGGAGATGCTAAAGTCAAGTTGATTGTGTGATTCTTGCAGACTTGCATTGGGAGCCTCAAAAGTGACAGCGCAATGGTGGAGGTAATTACCATGTGTGTGATATCAATATACTCATTCAAAATTGATCAAAACATGGTACAACTCAATATTTGGCTTGAAAGCATGGCGGAGAGCGATCTGGGCATCAAACTCATTGATGAGATTAGCTCCATACAGTGCTGCGCATACAGGTAAAGGTGCTCAGCAAACACTTGAATGGATTTGTCTCACTTGAACGAGATACTCAGGATCTAGTCTCCCAGGTGGTCATCTTTTTGGCACTACTGAATTCATTGATAATATGGGCCTTGGCTTTAGGGTAGGACACAACAGCCTTATTTAGTTTCAGCATTACTAACTCTTGACTTTCAGAGTCCAATGAATGCATTACTACAGCAAACTTAGCGGTAATAGGTGCTCCAGAAGTGCTAATTTCAGAGAGACCAAGAAAATTATGTACATTAGCATTCTTATTAAGTTCTGGTAAATTCACTGAGTTAACCAGAAGTTAATTATCATGACTACTGAGACAAGGGGCTTGCTGTGACCCTGTACAACTGTAGGCTGTCATATTATCATGTTTTATGAACGCTCTAACAGTCAGAATAAAGGGGAGAACAATAAACTGATTATACATAATCTGCGCCACATCACCATCACTTTCTGATTCCGCCAGAAGGGCTCCTGTAGCAGCTTGTCTCAGATGACACTGGAAATTATTTTGACGAGATTTCAACTTACATTGGTTTATTATCATATATAACAGCAGCGCTCTGTATTCAACACAGTTTCCATATTATCAATCGTTTAGTTAGCAAACTGAAACTCATTTCATAAAGCTATGTTTTCCTCTTCTAAAATCCTAACTTGCTGTTCCAAGTGTTTGATTTGACAACCATGGCCCAATATGATATCAGAAAGCAGGCTAACGTGAGACTTCAGTTCTGCTCATATTTGACACAACTTGTCAGCACCAATTGGTAAAGCCTCATGGATAGCATTTCAACACCCGTAAGTTGTGCCATCTCTTTGGGAAGGTTCTCCTCTACTATTTGAGCAGCCTCCATACTGGTAAACTTAGATAAACAGAAAACAGAGTCAGGGTCCCTGTAGTGAGCAAAGAAAGATAAATTCAGTTTGGAGGAGAGAGATTTCAACTTTACAGGTTATACTCACCAAACAATAAAGTACTGTTTGATGACAGTAGACTTATCAAAAACATTAAAATCTTAATATAGAATGATAAGGCTGTTTTTTAATCAAGGAATAGAAATCATTTTAGTATTGGAAATCATCAGTGGCTCTAGGGCTTGCTTAACTTTTCGTCCTACTATGCTCTCTCAACTGTTCTATTGGAAAAAAGATTTCTCTCAATTGACATTCCTTGTCAGATATGTTGATTCTTGTAAGGCTTTCCACTAAGTGCAAGAAGACAGATGGTGCCTACTAGCCCTTTTCAGTTAGGAAAGGCCAATTAAATTCTGGAAAGATTCCTATACTTGCGCCCACCCCAATCCCCCTCCTGCCTAGCACTTTGTATGTTGAAAAGATTAAGTTTCTGTACAGAGAAATTCCTCAAATCTACCAAAATGTTAGAAGTACCCAAGATAAGTCCAACAATACCACCTCCCGTGCCCCCAAAAATCCGGAAAATATCATAAGTTTTGACTCTGTTTTAACGTCCCAGATACACAAAATCGTTTTTACTTCCAAATTTTGAGAATTTTGACCCTGATTTTACCCTCCCTTTTAGTATTTCCCCAATATTTCTTTCCAATGATTTTATAAAATTTACTATTGATTGAGAGACAGACCTCCAAATGTGAATCAACCCCAATTTGAAAAGTTTTCAAATTTTTTAAAGATAGCTAAATTGGGGGCAGCCAATCATAAAGTGCCCCATCACCCCCCAACTTCAGTTCACATGCTACCTCACAAATTACTCCTCTACCACCCTCAATTCTCATGACAACTTGTGAACCAACCCTCTCCACAAAGCATAAACACAGGAACCTGAAGCCAAAGAAGATTCCAAAGCATGAGCCAAGAACCCAAGTGTCACAAGTTGTAATATCCCATTCCCTATATAAAGGCCAGTTTCCTTGATAGTGAGGGCACTGGACTATTTTTTCTAGTATTGTTTTATTAAAAAAACCATTTTACCTCCCACCATTTGCTTTTTTGTCATCTTCAAGTTTTTTTGAGCACCATGGCGCCCATCCAGGTTGTTTTGGTCAGCCACAAAGATTGTGATCCCCAAATCAATTAAAAGGTTTTGGGGCTACTGTGACAGCAGTTGCTTGGGTACTCCGGTGGCTGAGAGTTACCCACCTGAGTACAACAAAAGCAAACTTGGGACCGCCAAAACCTAACAGTTCTACCGGATTTCTCATTGGCACATTCCATTTTACTAAGCAGCACACCAAGATAAATATACTAAAATGATTATATCCAAATTGTGTCATAAGGCGAAAACTAAGGCGCAGAATATTTTCCTATAAGGGAGGTATTCCTCTGGCACATAGTCAAATTACTGGCAAACAGCCTCAATTGTATAATGACCCTATTACTTCTGGTTTACACCAGCACAGGTGAGCGGAATAGAATAATTAGCTGACTAAAATTAAAGAAAATAAAGTACCATGGCCATAACGTTGGATGCTGATAGAGTTAGGGTTTGAGTATTGTGCCAGCAGGGTGTTAGGAATTTACTAAATTTTAAGTTAGTGCTTTAGGCCACTACTTATAAATGCAGAGGCACAGAAGGCGTAATAACAACTAGCTCAATCAAATACACTAATATAGTTATTAACTAAATTTATGAAATTAAGTGTTGTATATAAGATAACATAGCCAGATAGTTGGCCAAACCATTTACAACTCTCACCTGAATCTATAAAAGGGATAATTCGACTCCATCCATTGCAGGTAAGTTGCCTACACTTCCTCCAGTTTGGGTTGAACATGGTTCATTCAGCTGTACAAGGAATGATCCACTGGTATGCTTGTGTCCTTATTCGTGACACTTCATCTCCCAAGACTAGACTGAGGAAAGACCTCAGGTTCCATGAATGAACTCTACTAAATACATTGTTAGTATCATTACCCTGAATAGGGTATCTGGCTCATCTATTTGCCAAACAATAGCAGGCCAGTCCTGATAGCCTGTAACTTCTCTGGCTGTAAACCCCATAGATAAAAGAACAAAACTTTGTCCCATAGGTTGAACTCCAGTAGTTTACTTCATATTTAACTCTCCCATTGATTTTGTGGGATAGTCACCTCAATATTGTTTAAATCTACCAATCAAATTCTAATAAGTTTGTCAGATAACTCCTGCTGATAGCTTTCAGGCGGAAGGTCATTCTAAACAACTGTGATAATCAGTGCTAGTAAAGTCAGAAGAGCTGCTTCTCACCCATATGGGGATTTGAAAGGGTTAATCCCAATCACTTGGCGGTGGCTCAACTGATAAGCTAAAGTTTCTGAGGGCAGCAACTGAAACCATTTTATTTGTAATTGATGGCCATTTTCTTTTTTTCCTCCAAAGGTTCCATTGGCTTGCACAATGCTTCCGTTTAAGGATGAGGTGTAGGGGGTGGTGAAAAGCTGATTCAATCCCACTAAGTCCATTAAATTTTCTCACTATATCTGAGATGAAATTTTTCCCATTGTTAAAAAGTAAGAATTGAGGGCAATCATGCCTTGGGATAATTTCGTTGTAAAATTATCAAGTGTTGGAGTTTGTAGTATACATATTGACCGCAGAGGCCTCACCACTTGGTGAAGTGGTCAAGCGCTACTAGGATGAACTTTTATCCACTGGAGGCAGTTAGTAAAAGTAAAAATCTCTTTCTGCTAAGCATCACTTTTTGAAAATCAATTCAGCCTGAAATTTAGCTTCACTAAAGAGATTTACGAAAACTATTAGCAAATATGGCGGGAAACCCCGCAAAAGAACCCGCAGGCTATGCCAAACGAGCCAGCACCACCCCAAATGTAGCAACCCTCGGTTACCCACCTCAGGGTCAACCAGAATCACCCGCTCTCAAGCAGCAGCCATGAAAGCAGGCACCACCCCCCAACCTGGAGCTACTCCAACTAGCGCCAGTTCACCTGATCGCACTTCTGCAACCTGCACGCCTAACAGCTCTGTGTGCGCTGCCTCCCACCAACCCGCTGGGCCCCCTCCAACCAAGGAGGCCATCACCCACGCTGTTTTAATGGCGTCTGCTCAGTTGAATGCAACTCAGCCCATCCAGGCATTCACCTCCCCCATTGTGTCAGCTAATTCAGCCCCATCTATTATTGCTGACGCCGTGTTTCTGGCTCCCTCCATGAGGGGCGATACCCAGCTACCTGGCCCCCAAATCCTCAGATGTAAGGTTGGATTAGCCGCACATTCTGGTTCACTAAGCACCAAATTGGGACAATCTACTCTTCCCAATGAGGATTCAAATGGTTCGGATTTTGGAACTTCACACCAGTTCCAATCTCACCCGTCCCATTTAAACCCCGTAATTGGCACTTCTCAAGTCGGCACTTTATCTCAATATGCTGAAAAAGACCAATTCACCAATCAGCCAATGAGTTTTGCCCACGAAATCACAGCAAATACTCGGGCTGAATTTACCCAAATAGATTGGGACGGTGATGAAACATCGCCCTCCTCCCAATTGGCTGGAGTTAATTCTAATCTGGATGGGACTCCCCAACTTAGCGAGGCCCAACAATCACCTGGCCCCCAAATCCTCGGATGTAAGGTTGGATTAGCCGCACATTCTGGTTCACTAAGCACCAAATTGGGACAGCTACTCTTCCCAATGGGGATTTAAATGGTTCAGATTTTGGAACTTTACACCAGTTCCAATCTCACCCGTCCCATTTAAACCCCATAATCGGCACTTCTCAAGTCGGCACTTTATCTCCATATGCTGAAAACGACCAATTCACCAATCAGCCAGTGAGTTTTGCCCACGAAATCACAGCAAATACTCGGGCTGAATTTACCCAAATAGATTGGGATGGTGAAGAAACATCTCCCTCCTCCCAACTGGCTGGAGTTAATTCCAATCTGGATGGGTCTTTTAATTTAGCGAGGCCCAACAAACCGCCCCTCAATTTAATATGACGCCAGCAACTGCTGTAACATTCCAGCAATAAGGGAACTCTGCAAACTTGTCCAAACCACCAGCTCACACTCAACCCGCAATTGCAGCCCAAAGCAAACATAAACGTACCAAAGGAGCCACTGGGGCGTGGCAAAACCCTCTGGCACCAACGCTACCCAAAGCTGATCCCCGTGAAGTGGCGTTTATTGCTGATGTTAAGAAGAAATGGGCCGAAACTAGAGCGCAAAAAGCTCTACCTCGCTCAACCCTCTCCCACGCAATTCGCCTTTATTATGGGCATAACCCTGTTGAATTCTATACAGAAGATTACTTCTCATACTTTGCAGCGATTGCGGAGACATTCCCAATTAACAACACCATCCATGAATCAGTGGAGGGCCACTACATCGATGTGGGCTTCACTGAAGCTGCCCTTGCTGACCATGCTGCCACCCTCCAGGTCATTATTCCACGCGGATCTCTTCACATCTCCCGCACATGCTCTCACCTGGAGAAAATTTCATGGGTTACTTTTTCCAACCTATTAACGACTGTTGATCCTGAGTCTCTTAAACTGGCACTCCATCGTGGTTTAATGGAGTTTGGGTCTGTTCTTTCAGTGGACTTTAGCATCCCCTCTTACTATGCTCCCACTCAAAGAGCTCGCACTGCTAGGGCGTCGTTCATCCCCTCCCCCACTGTATCCCGCAACATTGAGGTTATTCCTCGTGTGGCGGTAGTTGAGGCATGCCCTGAGATCTTTTTGTCGACCCTGATCAGGCGCGCCCCCGGTGTTCATGGTGTAACGCCCTTGGACACTTGTATAGTGGCTGCACAGCTCGAAAACAAGCCCTCTTAGCCACCACCCAGGGGCCTAAACCAGGCCAAAAACGATCCCACGTGGCTGCAGAAGCAATTCCACAACCCACACAATGGGTTCCCGTTTAAGACCTGTCCCCTGAGGCCTTACGCCTAGCAATTGAAACAGCTAACCCCACTATTGGTATGGGATACCTTCGCGCTCATGCCCCCTTCCAATGGGCACCCCCTCCAATCTCCCAGAGTCAACTCCCTCTCTCACCAAGCGCAAGGCATCTCCCACAGGGTGCCCCTCGTCAGCCACCCCCACTCAGGGCTCCGCGGCACCCCCACCAACCTCCACCAGCGATTTATCGCATCAACCCTCAGCTCCCGATGGAGCTATGACCACCAGCATGGACTGGCAACCCGCGGCCTGCGGTAGAAGTGCCACCTCAAAGAGTCCTACCCCAACCCCACAGTCCATTTCGCGCGGATCCTTTGCAGTGTTGGAGGAAGTGAATATGGACTCAGACTCATCAAATGGGGACACCGCGGAGGTCACCATTGAGCACCCTCAGGTCCTTCCCCTGCAACGGAGCGGGGGCAGCATCCTAGGCTGGCTTACTGGGTCCTCCGCCCCCCCACCCTCTCCTTCCCCTCAGAACCCTCGACGCTCCTCACGGATTGCAGCTAATAGTCAAGCTAAAGGACTCAAAACTAGCCGCCTCACAGCATCAGGTTTAAGCGCTGGCAACCCCCAGGACATGGAGGGGAACAGCTATGAGTCCCCATGGCAGCACCCTGGCCCTGCAATCCATCAACGCAAATGGGTTGCGGGACTTTAAGCGGAGAGCCCGCCTCCTCCGAAACTTCAGGTCAGCACAAATTGACATCGCTGCTGTCCAGGAGCCCCATATCCTCCCCCACGAACAATCTGCATGGAATGAACAGTTTGGAGGCAACTCCTTCTGGACAAACCATGCCGCCCTTATTGTTTTGAATCCCCAGGTTAAAACCCATTCTTTTTCACAATATCTAGGTGGCCGCCTCATACTGGCCAAACTCACCACTCCTGACTTCTCCTTCTTCGCTGCAAGCATCTACCTGCCTAATGCAGGTCAGGAGCAAAATCGGCTCTTGGAAGAGCTCCTCCAACTCAATCTCCCACGAAATACAGTCCTCTTAGGAGATTTCAACAAAACCATAAGTCGCGTCCGTGACTCTTACCCCTGCAGCAAAGGAACGCCCTGGATCAAGTCGCCTCCAGGATTTCCTTCGCCTGAGTGGCTTTATAGACGCGCTTCCACCCTCCGCGTCTGGCCTAGGTTGCATGACTAGGATCCAGTATGATGGAGGATCTTTCCAGTCAGCGTCACGCATAGATATGGCACTGATTGGCCCCCTGCTAATTGGCCGCGTCTCCTCTCCCATCTCTCGTGACAACCATCTGAGTGATCACAGGGCACTCACCTTTGTCCTCACCACCACACTTAGACCGTCGCGTAGGTTCTGGCCTAGGGTTGCCCCAGCTCTTCTCAACAACCCCTTCACTAAGGAGAAGCTGTCTATGACCATCCGGGAGACTCTCACCTCCCCCCACCCCACCTGCTTGACCACAAGGCTAGATGGGCGGTGACCAAGGAGGGCATCACCCGCGTTGCTTACAACTGTGCCAAAGCCCAGATGACTGCAGCTCGCGCCAGAGTCAAAAGGGCGGAAGCCAGAATCAGACATTTAGAGCGAAACTGCCAGCCTTCGCCCTCTCCCAGATGGTTGGAAGACTGGGAAGCGGCGCAGGAAGCACTCCGCTTGGAGCTCACACTGCAGGAAGAACGGGCAGCATACTTTACAACATCTCGTTACTATGCTCAATGGGAACGCCCCACCAGCTTCTTCTTTCAGAAACAGAAAGCCCGGTCAACAGCACAGGAATTTACTGCACTGAAGATTGGCACTACAACCACTTCAGATAAGGAGGAAATCACGCAGGAACTACACCGCTTCTACTCCAGCCTCTTCCATGCCACCCAGGTGGACCCATCGGACATCCAAGACTTCCTGTGGCGGGCTCCAGAGCCGCCCATTGACCCACGGGCTGATGAGGCTCTACTGGCGCCTATTTCCATCCAGGAGGTGATGGAAACCCTTCTGAAATCCCCACGGCTTAAAGCACCAGGCCCAGACGGAATACCCTTTGAGGTGTACCTTCTGGAACCTGCAGTGATAGCCAGAACCCTCCGCGACCTCTTCGCTGCACTCTTGGTGAATGTCGAGGTCCTCCCCGACTCCAGAGGCTCAATCACGACTCTCATTCACAAGAAGTCAGTCCGTGAGAACCTGGAGAACTGGCGCCCCATAGCGTTGATCAACACAGACCACAAACTCTTCACGAAGCTTCTGGCCAACCGCATCACCAAATGGGTGTCACCTCGCCTCTCCCCATCCCAGCACGGTTTTATTCCGGGGAGGTCGTTATGGGACAACTATAATGACCTTCACGTGACTTTGACTGGTAACTCTCGTAAGGTGAATGGCTTTGTGGCTCTCCTGGATATGGAGAAAGCATATGATTGGGTAGCCTGGAAGTATATTGATGCTTCCCTGGCCCGCTTCCATCTCCCACCCGCAGCTAGGCGCTGGATATCAGCGCTCTATGACCAGCTCCACACCAGAGTCCTGGCGCCAATGGGTTTTACAGTGGCAGTACCAGTTGGACAAGGTCTCCGGCAAGGGGACCCCCTGAGCCCTATTCTTTTTAACATCACCCTTGACCCCCTCTTGGCCTCCTTACAGGACAAGCTAACAGGGATTCTGGTCCCAGGTAAAGCCCCCACACGCACCATGGCATTTGCAGATGACACTGCCATTGCATTTGGCTGCCCTGGGGATGTTGCCCTCGCTGCTGTGACCATTGAGAGGTACACCAAGGCGTCCAACGCCATGGTCAACACCTCCAAGACAACAGTTGTACAGGTCGGCTCCCCCACCTTCCCCCACCATTTGGTATTGAACCTGAGCGCGGTACCTTCCGTCACCTGGGCGTTCTCACCAACCAACAAGGAGTTGCGCTAAAAGACAATGAGGACTTGCTCCTTGCAGCAGTTAACTCCTGGATTGCCAGCTGGAACCGGCGGCACATCACCCCCCAGGGTCGAGCTCTGATGGCCAATGTGTTCCTCCTCTCCAAAGTCTGGTTCCTAGCGCACGTCTGCCCATTCACAGATGCCTTTTATACGCGGCTCAATGTACTCCTCCGCTGTTGGATCTGGGGCTCAAACCATCCACCAATGGCCCTCTCAACCATTTCCCGACCCTGCAATGAAGGGGGCCTAGGGCTTCTGGACACGCGATCCCACGCCACCACAATCTTCCTGAAGTTCCTATGGCCAATTGTCTGCTGGGACGCGACCCCCATGCCCCAATGGGCGCCCGCCCTCCGCCAGTCAGTGTCAGCAGCTCTGGGTCTTCCTAGAGCATCTCTGACCTCACTAGGGGAGTGGCTCACAAACCACCCAGGCCATCGCCTGAAACCATCCTCATCCCCCTACTGGAACCAGGCTCTCCTTGCCCTGAAACGAGTAGGCGCGCGGATCCACCATGCCTTCCCATACAGAAGGGAAGGCCCTGGCCTCAGCCCTCGTCGCCATGCGATTGTGCACAATGGACAAGTTGTCACAACTCGCCTCAACCCCCAAGATCGTCCTCCCATCCGCCCAAGACTCCTTGAGCTCCTCCCTCCCTCCGTGAGATTTGACCTTAAGGAATTGTGGAAGGACGTCTATCACCCCATCCTGTCAGCAAAGGTGTCCAACACCTTATGGAGGGTGCTCCACTGTTCATACAGGACAGGGACCGGACTGGCCCTACCTTCCAGCACCGAAGCTGCCCCCACTGTGTGGAGCCTATTGACTCCCACCTCCATCGTTTTTTCACCTGTCCAGGCGTCGCCGCATTTTGGCCAAAGGCCCGCGCGCTCCTCCATGCTCAGCCCTAGTCTGGACACCTTGTGCAAGACCTCATGTTTGAGCAGACATTGCCTGGTTGCCACCGACCCCTCCGTGTCCTCGCCTATGCCACAGCCATCTGGACCATCCATAACTCCTTCCTTCGTGCTCCCTTTGACCAGCAGGTGTGGACCCTTCCACACATGATCACCCACTTTCAGGTACACTTTGAGATGGCCCTGAAGGTCTGCACTATGTCGCCAACCCTCCCCCGCTCATTTGTCACTGCAGCACGGCTCTGGCGTGCAAACCCCCTCCCTTTCTCGATGCCTCCTCCCTCCCCTTCCCTCGCCTCAGGCTCTTAGGAGCCCAGGCTTAATTCAATAAGCATCGATGAATCCCCCTTGGGTTAGGACCATCTAGTACTAAAAAAAAGAGGCAGTTAGTAAGGGTATCACCACATTGATTGACACATTGATGAAGGGTGCTGTAGGTGGGATTATAGTAAATTTGTAGCGCTTCTCCAGCAGGTGGAAGCTTGTACAGGGTATGCAAAATTCTAAAGCTTGTGCATTTCGTCAGACATAACTCCCAATAAATCTCCCTTTCAATTATGACAGCGTTTTCTGAAATCTTTAATGTTTAGATGATTATGGTTCTCCATAACTAATTTCATTCAATCTCTGGGCCCAATATAAGGTCACCACTTGTTATTAACATTCTTTTGTAGGTTTCCATCAACAGTTTGGGTATCTCTGATATTTTCACAAGACGCGCTTAACTTCATCTGTTTCATCCTGCCAGCCTCTTCTGGCAACCTAATTAAGGTGTAGAGGCGATTGCTCTTTGGTGTTTGTATTGAAACATCAGCAATCATGAAAGGCTTTCAGCATTTAAGTGTTTGTACCTTGTTTGGTGTATAATCTTGAAACTATAGCATTGAAGCAACACTGCCAGAGGGCAAAGTGCCTGTCAGGATACTCTATGTTATGCACCCAGTGGTATGATGTGTGATCTGTAACTACCTTAAAATGTAACTCACACAAGTAAGGTCTTAAGTGTTTGATCGTTCAGATCACTGCCAGGCAATCATACTCAGTAACAGTGTAGTTCTTTTCTGCTTTGCTGAACACCATGTAATACTCAATTGTGTGGTCCACCCCGTCTTTGTCTATTTTTTCCAGTATTGCTCCAAGTCCTACGTCACTGGCGTCAGTATAAAGGTAAAACGTTTTGTTAAAATTGGGGTAGGCCAAGATTGGTGCCTCTTCCACCCTTGGTTTTAATTCCTCGAAGGACTGCTCTTGTTCCAGGCCACACTCAAACTTTGTTTCCTTAGTGAGTAGGTTGTTAGGGGTGCCGCCAATTCTGCAAAATGGGGGATGAACTGCCAGTAATTTCCACCATTAATAAAAACACTCAAATCCCTCATACTCCTGGGTGGCTCCATAGCCATGATTCCTTTCACCTTCTATCTTGAGGCTTGATTCTGCTAGGGCTGACTTAATGCCCAAGAGACTCTAAAAGTCTCTTGAGAAAGGTGCACTTTGTCTCAAATTAACTTCAGATTGGATGCTTTCAGCCATGTAAAGACCTCTCATAGGTGCTATAGATGCTCCTGGAATGTCCAGCTGAATATGGTAATGCTGTCAAGATAAATCAGCACACTGGAAAGATTGAGATCACCAAAAATCAATCCATCATGTTCTGGTAGATGACAGTGACGTTTCAGAGCTCCTGCGGCATCCTTTTGGGCTCAAACAACCCCTGATACTAATCAGGGCAAATATATCCTAATCTTCTTGCAAAAGCTCCATTTTTCAGTAGCCAGTGGCCAGATCCATCGCCAAAAAGTGCTTTGAGCTGCCCAGGAGTTTCAGAGAATAATTAATTCGCAATAGTGGGTAAAAGTTCCTGTTAGTTATTAACTTCAAATAGTGGTAGTTCATGGTTACTTGATGGGTTCCATTCTTTTTGCATACAAGCAGCAAAGAAGAGGCCCATGGACTCTTTGAAGGTCTAATTATTCCTTATTCAGCTAGCTGGTTCAGCTCTTGAGCTATAAAGATGTCCTATTCTTTTGAGAGGTATAAGGATTTAATTTTGACCAGTATAATGAAACCAGTATCCATTTTTTGGACCACCCCTTTGCATAGTCCATAATCATTGTATCTAGTACTAAAGATGCCGCTAAACTCGTCCAACAGCTCATCAAGCTCCTTCTTCTAGTCAAGGGTTAAATACACAAACCTGAACTCATAAAAATCATTTTATGGAATTTACAGATCCAATGCAATGGCAACTGGTCAATTGACCAGTGCAACGACTTGTACTTTTTTGACTATGATAGGTTAATCTGTGATAAATCTTATAATGTTGCTCAACTCACAATAGTAGGTTGTGTCATAGAGCACTTATAAAACTCTAGGTTCTTTCTTGCGGATTCAGATTGCAAATTTAAACCTTTAAAATGGTATCTGGCGGAATCTTCACACAAATTTCTAGGTCATCCAGCATTGATTCCCTGATAAAATCTCCATAGTCTCATTAGCGTTCAAAGGAAGACCTTTTTATGCGCTAACAGTGGATGTTAACTTCTTCAGACCCTTCTCAACAAGGGTTTAGTGGATGGGATAGATGAGTTGATCTGTTTCCACCAAGCACGTCCACTGCATCCGCATTTTGACATCCTCATACTTAATACCAGTGGAAATTGGTAACTTGAGATGCTAATGATGCTAGATTTAAAGTCAATCTTCGCTCCAAACACCAGAAGGAACTGCATGATGATCAAGAAGTCGTAGTAGTCATTAATTAAAACCACTTCTGGTGCCACTAGGACCATGTGCCCAAAGCATAAGGGTAGAGCTGAATAAAATCCTAGAGTGTGAGTAACATCTAATCCAGCGGTTCAGTACTTCACGTTATAATCAATATCAAGCTTGAACTTCAGCTTCAACATGAGCTTAGAAGATATGCTGTTGACTGGAGCCCCAGTTTACAGTTCTTCCAAGATGCGCACTTTCTGGATAATCACTTACACTTTCGTCACATTCTTGCTGAAAGGGTTTCCAGTGGTCAATACATCTTTAGCAGATGCTTTAAAGTGTCTAAGAGCTTCAGCACTTGTGGTCTCTTTGACAGTATCCCTGGCATCTGGTGCCAAACTCTTGAAGGTAGGTATTAACAACTGCTCTCCACATCGACTTAATTGATGACCCAGGTAGTTTGATTTTCTTGCACCAGGTAGGTTTCGCTCAATTTAGGTCTTTCAGTGCTGTGGACTCTCAATCTAACAGGCACTTCCACCACGCTATGTGCCCCTAACCAATGGTATAGTGCACTAGCCAAATCGTCATCTTCGTGATTGTCTTCACCCTCAGTATGGAGATCCACCCCGGTTTACAGCAATGGGTATCCTCTTTATGGGGTGTGTCCTTCTTTTCAGTAGAGAGTAATAGACAAAATTGATAAAAGTGCCCTAGGTTGACAGCACTTATTGTAGTTTAACTATTGACGAGGCAAGCACTCTGGTGGTTTAAAATCTTTTTCCTTTGGTTTGTCACCCTTGTCATTAGTGACATAGATGGCCTTGTTAACTCTTCAAGGGGGTGTTAACATGACCTTTTAAACATTTTTATATGTTTCTTGTACGTTAAGTAAAGTTTAATTAAGAGCCTATAGGGACATTGCACTCTTTATCCTAGAGTCATATGCATCTTCAAGTTGGGATGCATCTCCAATGAACTCATCAGATTATTTTTACAGTAGGTAAGTCCAAAGTTCATGTAGTCCACAATTGTTGAGCCTTAAGATAGTAGCAAGAGGTATAGTTTACAACTCATTTTTGTCCATTTTCATAAGGGAAAACTATTTCTTCATGTTTTAAACGTCTTTTTCACTACCAAATCTGAAAGCAGGATACTCTTTGCTTCAGTCCAGATGTCCAGGTTGTGGGCTTGCATTAAAGATCTCTTGAGTCTCATGACTCATATACTTTTTACATGAAGAGCCTCTTGGTGATATATAGCACCATCATGCTGTTCTCAAAAATTTAAAGAAAACCAGCAATTGTTACTCTCCAGGTGTATACATGGGTTTTGAGTAAGGTTTAAAGTAAAAATCTTCTTCAGCAGGGTCGACATACATCATGGTCAGTTGCTTGGCAATCCTGACTAGTTGTGTGACAGTCTGTTGATAATTCCACGCCAGTGCCTCCAAACAAGTTACTGGTCTAATAGAGGTAGGTTCTGGTATAGTCCACAGTTGTGCCTTAAAACTTGTTTATATTCTTATCCATAGCAAGCAGCATGTTGTGATGTTCTAAGCGCTCTCCATAATCGTTCAGAGTAAAAATGTTTTCTCTCTTATCTTTTTTTAGAAATAAAATTTAATCCTCCAAATACTTAATTGTAGTTTACAGCTTTATTATATGTGGAGGTCCTCTCACAATAGGCACTGAGGCAATCTGTCCTCTTTTTGTGATCTCTTTGACGCACTCAAGCTGGTTACATAGATCATGGATTTACAATCCAAATGTATGGAGTCTTGAAAAAATTGTATCCTACTCCCTCACTAGGAGCTCAGAGAAATCCTCTCCATGATATACTTCCATATCCGCTTCATCTTTAACTGCTTGTTGGAATCCCAGATTTTGGTGCTCAAAGGTACTCTTGGCACAGGATTTCAACCATATTGAGGATACTGTTTTATCAAACTCTTAGCTGTTTATAAAAATTATAGGGAACATAACCAGAAATGAAGCCTAGTTTTTATATATTAGTTTTATTAATAGCAAAATTGGGAGAGTAAAAGTGATTAAATATTAATGTTGACTCATATTATCTAAGATAAATCAGGCTAAAAATGAGAAGGGCGTCAAAATTCAGAATAGGCGAAATGTCACTCAAATTTAGTTAAATGCTAATTTATTCAATTAATTATTCAAGGTGGGTCAACCTTGGGACAAATATACCACACCGAAAATGTTTTTAGCCAGTACAGGTTTTGAACTCAAAACCTGCACTAGGGGTGGAAGCAGTTAATTTAGTCAGTTAGAAATCTTAAGAATCTTTTTGCTTTGACAAGGCTTTTGTTATGGGTGTTGGATTGGCAGCTGTGATGACGTAACCATGATGGAGCATTTTAATATAATCCCGCCAAATCAGCCATCTGGAAAATTTTTAGAGCGGCAGATTACCAGAGGACTTAGTGACTGATTGGCTGGTAAAATAAATGCACCTCCTTGAACCCCCTTTATATCTATAAATAGGGTGGTTTTCTTTTAGGCATCAGCACTAAATTGACAGCGACGCTTGGGAGGATTTCCCATGGGATGGACCTATTTTTCCAGAGGTTTGGAAAAGCCAGAGTGCCAAAATCTCAAGTATTCAGCTGAAGACTAGAAGTAGAAGGATACTCAAATTTGAATGATTTCGCTGAGAATCAAACCGGGAATCTTGCTTGATACTTGATCTATTTACCGCTAAATCTTTCTTTTCACTTAGTCAAACTTCTAATTGTTTGACATTTACCCTTTCAATAATGATGGGGGAGAATAGGGACGCAAGAAACGCCCATGGACTTATTTAATTATAGCTCCAGATAACGAATGACTAAAAGAATATTCATCACCCCTCTTATAGGTGATAAAAAAATGTCCTTCCCAAATGTAGCCAAGTTTCTCACTTCTGCTTGTAATGCGGTTATGGTAGTATATTACTAAGTCATATATTTGAAAGGTGGGAAAATGTTAACTGAGCTCATTTGCCGCCTGTACCTCTTTATTAGCCGTTTTATTTAGGTTGGCCATAGATTCAGCTTGTTATTGATGATGTGTTAAGTCAATCTCCTCATGGCCTTGTCAGGATCATCTGTCCTACATAGAAGACATCCTTTGCTAAGAGAGCGGGTATCCCAGGTTCTCAACCATATAAAACGCAGAAGGGAGACATTTTAAGTATCTGGTTGTAGCTAATGTAATAGGCCATAAGAGCACCAGGAAGAAACCGATCCCTGTGTAGAGGGTAAGAAGTGGCCATTTTTGCTATATTGATACTAAGGTTCCATTTTATCTTTCAACGGTACCATTTGTGGCAGGGTTATAGGGGGCTGAAAAAAGTTATTGTTCCCCCACAAGATAGCTAGAATCTTGACCACTCTAATGGTGAAGTTTTTCTCATGGTCACACAGAAGGACTTGAGAACATCCATGGCGAGTAAAAATATTCTGATTAAGGAAAGTTGCGGTAGCCTTTGCAGTTTGGGAAGGAGAGCCACAGCTTTGCCCATTTTGTAAAATAATTAATACCTACCAAGATAACGAGTTCACCAGTAGTCTGGGGTAGAAGGCCAACCACATCTAGTCTTATTGTGTGGAAGGGCTGTTGAGGCGTAGTAAGTTGGTATTGATACTTGGTCATAAAATTAATTGCTTCTTACAGGTTAGACAGGCATCCAGGACTTCAATAATGGATTCTATAGCTCCCTCCCAGTAGTACCATTCTTTAAACCACTCATGAGTATTTCGTTCTCTGCCATTCCTAGAATAGTATAAGTCTCCAGGATCACAGGTACTCGCTCTGACATCTAAGAAAGGCAGCCATTAGGCTCCTACCTTTTTGTATAGCATCCCCTCTCCATTTTGGTTTTGAGAGAGTGTTAAGCTAACATCTTCTGGAAGGGTTCATACTCATCTTCCCAAGCATCAGGGGTCATCAGGAGATCGTGTAACCTCTCAGCCTCACTATTATCTAAGTGTTAGACAGGCAACTGAGTCAGCCCATTAATATTCATATGCTTGTTCCAGCTTGGTTCTCAATGGTCATATCATAGTGCTGGAGATTAAAGGCCTAACGAGTTAACTTTCCATTGTAATACTTCATATTCTGTAACCACTTTAAAGAGGCGTGGTTGGTAACCACTTTAAATGAAGTTCCATATAAAAAAGGGCGTTAATATTTGACAGTGAGCAAGACAGCAAGGCACTCCTTTTATGTGATGCTGTAGTTGCGTTTAGACTTCAAGAAGCATCTTGCTGAAGTAAGAAACAGGATGATTAACCCATGCTCATCTAATTGATACAGGATGGCTCCAACGGCATAGTCAGAGGCGTCAGTAAACAAAATGAAGTGTTTACCATAGTTAGGGTGGCGTAGGATAGGCCTTTGCTACAGCAACTTCTTTAACGTCTCAAACACAGCCTTTTGTTTAGCAGCTCAATAAAAAGGAGCGTTTTTGGCCAAGAAGCGTATGAAAGGATCACTGAGATAGGCGAACTTGAGGATGAATTATGGTTAATACCCCTTCATGCCCAGAATACCTTGGTATCATGCAGGATTTGGGGCGCAGGAACGTAAAATATGGATTAACATTATCTTGTAGGGTTTTAATCACTTCTTATGAGATGGAGTGGCCAAGTAAATCCAATTTCTTCAGGAAAAAAAGTACATTTTGAGGGCTTCAGCTTAGTGTTAGACGCACAAAGGTGGTGAAAAACTTCCTTTAGGTGAGTGAGATGATCATTGAAAGTTTGAGAATAAATTTATTATCTCAAGATAGATAATATCACAACTCAGCTTAAGATCCTGTAAAATGTGATCTTTGCCTGCTAAAAAGGTTGTGGGTGCATTGAACAACCCCTGAGGTAGCTGAGTGGGTTGAAAAAGGCCTTTATTGCATATAAAAAGCAAATTTCTCTTGGCCTTGAGGAGAAAGGTCTATTTTTCAGTATTTGCTGGCCAAGTCCATAACGGAAAAATATTTTGGTCCATAGAGTTGAGCCAGAGCGTTGTCAATATGGAGATAGGGTAACTATCAATTTTTATGAGGTTGTCAAATTTTCAGTAGTCCATAACTACCTGATGACCCCCATTTTTCTTCTTTATAAGCAGAAGGGGGACGACCAAGGGCTTTAGGAAGGCACAAGCAACCCAGCGTCCAGAAGCTGTTTAAGCTCTGTCCTCATCTGTAGCTCCTCAATTCTTGACTTATGATATGATTTAGATTGGATGGGACGGGCATCACCAATATCAATAGTTGGATCCTGTCTTTCATGTGGCCATAATCAGTATCAGATTTTGAGATGTCGCTATAGACCTCCAACAAAGTGTGGACTTTAATGAGCTCATTGTGATTAGTTCATCAGAAATATAGTTGTTAGGCAAGCTACATAACAATTTGTAAGCAGGTAATCCCATATCCAGTATAGTCTCTGTCACGAATTTGTTACCCAGTTTAAATACATTCTTTGGCTTTTGAAACTAGGTCTAAATGAGTTGGGGTTGGCTGCTGAAAAAATCACTTAATTTTGACTAATTCATCTTCAATAATTATAATAATAAAGTTGATCCAGGCTCCTCAGTAAAATGAGTTGAGCAATGCCAATAAAATAATAGGTTTTGATCCTGCTCCTCATTAGATTGAGTTAAGCAATCCAATAATTTACCAGTTTTCTGATTTGTGCTCCTCATTTTGGTTGAGAGAGCTATTCTAAAGATAGAAATAAAATTGATGGTTTAAATCCAAATTGGGATTTCCATTTAATTGGGTTGAGTGATTTTAATACATTCACCATTTTAAAATTATTGGGAATTATCACCAATAGTAAGAGTAGTGATCTGATCTACTGGCGATTAAAGCCAAGGATATATCAATAATTTAGTTTAGTAGCTTATTAGTTTGTATTGGTATTTTCAATTTTAGTTTAAAACGTCGAGTGATGTCAAGAGTTTTCTGTATGTGAATTTGTCATGAGTTTTGGTGAGTCTGCCCAATAATAAATAATAGGCGTCATAGGTTGCCAGATCAAACGCCTTAATTTATAGATACTCAGTTTATTTGAAACAGAATTATCTTTTGTGTGCCTATTATTAGTATTAGTGTAGAGGCAACTTGGATAGTTTTAAGAGTAGTCTTGTGGATCCTCAATGACTGATACTGGGTGAAAACATCCAAATCTCACGCGTCCTAAACTTCCTATTATTGAAGTGTACGACGCTGGATAATGGGAAGTTGGGACCTAGAAATCTAATGAGTAGTTGATGCTACTGCGCTCCCATTGAGTTCTTATAAAATCCTGTGCAGATTCCTCACTAGCTGTTGTCAACATGCTGACAAGAGGTTAAAGCTGTTCCACTCATGAAGAGCTATTGGGCCATTTGCATATGAAATGGTATGCCTCCTGGCGGAGTTATTAGAAGTTATTTAAGGAATCGTTTCCACAAACTATTAGCAACAGTTTGATGATGACAGCGAAAGAGCAAGGGTCAACAGTTATCATACCATTGCCTGGCACCTTCTCAGAGTACCTAATGTGGTGGATTGTGAAATTCGCAACAGAGCCAATACATGAACTTGTTAAATGTCCTCAATTGGGATCAGTAGGACTTTACCATTCTCTTGATGTTTCTTAATGATCATGTCCTTGCTGGTAAGATTACCCATTAAGGTGTTGATAGATCGTTGGCAGGCGGGGTCTAGTATGCCTGGCAATACGCAAGGGTTTAATTGTACTTACTCCATTAATGCTTGTTAAGTGCAATAAGCAATTAATGGGGGATTTGCAAGTTTTTTGGTATAAATCACTATTTGTTCCCCAGACTTAGCTAGTAGCTCCTCTGACGCATAATATGGAATACCCTCTGAAGCGTCCACTGAATCAGGCAACTTTTTTTGCGTTTTACCTGGATGTGGTGTAAATTAGAGATAAGGCATAGGAAGGGTACACACAACTGAGCATGAGTATTATTTTTCTAGAAAATCATCAGTAAAGATCAGAGGAACTTCATAATTGAGTATGGAGAGAAACCCCTATTTCATGTTGATAATTTGGTCATACTCAATCTTTAATTGGGTGCTAATAATCATTTAATAAGCATTATAGTTTAAGGCCATGGCGGGAGCTTACAGAATGAGATTACCAATCCATATGAGTAGGGAGGAGTAGACTCCAATAGCCCAAGTATCGTAAGGACCCGCAGTTACATACTCTTGAGAGTATTTAAGGTCAGGCGCCAACTTATCTTATGGATAAGCGTTGAAGATATCACACTGACTGGTGTACTAGTGTAAATGATGGCTAAAATCATACCTTGTTGATGACAACCTCTACCTTGGATATAGTACCATCAAAGTTAGGGAGGAGGTCTAGAACCTCCTTCAGAGAGAAAGTAAAGGCAAGTCATTGAACGGTCTCAAGGTAAATATCTTTAATAGATTGTAGCGTATGAACATTTTGAGTAGACGGATCAACGAGAGAATAATCTAGTCAGCATTCCTGGCGGTATAATATCCTCAGAATACCTCAGCACTTGTTGGAGATAGGTCCTGCTGGGTATCATGGCTTTATCTACTCTTATAGGGCTCAACCAATCCGGTATCCTCACTTTCACTGGGGCTCCTAAGGCATAATATCCAACGTCTTCACAACCCCTTCCAGATTCGTCATCAGAGGTGTTATCTGTACACATCAGAGGGTCACCAGAAGGAGGATGAAAGGCAGGTTTTCCTCATTAGAGTGGAGGTCCTTTGGTCACTAAACTACCCATTTGGCTTTTGGAGGAAGCATATTAGCTTCACAGCCTTTTGTCAGTACCTGATGAGAAGATTTCAGTAGGCGCACATCCAGAGCAGATGCCATGGATGTTATGGATTGTGGCTTAAAGTGACGTGAGGGTGGAGCTGTAGTGGTAAGCCCCGTAGGAGAGAACACAGGGTGAGGCAAGATCTCAAATGATTTCACAGGTATGAATTGGGATGCAGGTGATAGGAGAGAGCCTGACCATGTACCCCTGGTGCACTTTGGCCAACCTCTCTTGGTGGAGTGTAGTCTATTTTGGATCGCCACACAGAAGCAGGCTTTGGAATGGTAACAAGCACAGGAGAGGCCAAGAGAGTCATCGTGGACTTCTGCTAACAGACAGGGAAAATTTCTTAATAGGTGAGACTTGGAGTGTCAGCACAACTCATGGGGTAGTCTCAGCTTCATGGAGATCTGTAACTTTAATAAAACCTCCTTTATATCACGAACATTCCGTAGGAAGCGTTTCACTGAGACAACATGTCTGGCTAAAGAAGGGTAAGAGGATAAGAAAGCCAGAGTGGCAGCAACTGTGTCATCAAAAGATAGCATTTTTGCAAGTAGTAGAGGCTGAGATTTACCATAAAACCAGTCAACAGAGGTGGCAACTGATTCTACACTTGCATGCTTAGGCACATATATGCCTATTTCCTTTGTAAACTCTGAGTTGAGCCAAATTCCTCAATGAGCGCTTCCTTGACCTTCGCCCAGGTACTAAGGGTGTCCATATAAGAAAACATTACCTCTTAGTCTAAGTGACTTAGATAAGGGAGAATGTGCTATTTTTGGGGATCAGTTGTCCCTTCCATAGCAGCTTTGTAAACGAAGAGAAATGAGGCAATGCTACACTTACCGGGGTAAGCTTATCTTTAAAAGGGAATTTTAAAATTGTAAGAATTGTCCCATGAGGGTCTCTAAAAGAGCGCTGTTCAAGAGCTTTAAGTTGAGATAAAGTGCTGGCTATTTGATTTTATAGAGCTAGCCTTGATTCAGATGCAGTGGGGAGGTTAGGAAAGTTACTCTCCCAGTGTCCTCCATTGTTTTGTAAAAGTATTGTGGTGTACAGGGCCCATGCAGTGAGCACCGCTTGTTAAATCCTGGCACTTTGATGCTCACAAGTGCTTTTGGAACAAGATCTCAACAATATTGCAGATAATAAAGTATCAAACTCTTAGCTGCGATTAAAAATTTCCAGGGGAAAAACAACAAATGAAGCTTAGTTTTTTATAATGGCTTTATTAATAAAAAGTTTAGGAGGTAAAAGCGATCCAAATGTTAATGTGAATCATAGTATCTAAGGTAAGTTAAGTTAAAAATGAGAAGGGCGTCAAAATTTCAGAATAGGTGGAAGGTCGTTCAATTTAGTTAAATGATAATCTAGTCAATTAGGAACCTTGAGAATTTTTTGCTTAATCTTTCTTTAGCTTTGATAAAAATCAAAGCCAAATTTGTATTTTTTAAAATATTAGCTGCTCAATTGAGCCAAAAATTGTGAATGTCAATGCTCTTGCACCTGCTACCCCAGCTTGGGATGGTGGTATGCCACCATCTGGTGTATTTCAGCCGCCACCAAAGCGCACCTGGGCTGGCTCTGCTAGCTCTTATAACACCACTGGGCGTTATGTCCCCCTTGGGACTTGGCCCACCACCTCGCAAGTTCCCAGGTGGTGCTCTGGAGCCCTTTGGTGCTTCCATGGAGCAATTTGTATTCAGCCTCCAGGTCAAATATGGGAATCTCTTCCCAAATTCAAGAATGTCCATAATTGAGATGGACATGGAGGTGTTTAAACCCGCTGGCTTCATTGATTTCCGCCCCTTTAAGGGGTATTATGACCTCAGCTTCCACTCTGAGGCTAATGTAATGACATCATATAAGCTTCTTTTTTTAGTACTAGAGGGTGACATCATATAAGCTTCCATTATTTTTTAGAAGATATTCTACTCCCCACTGTTTGCACCCAGCTCCAGGATGAGGCCACTTTGATGGTCCAGCTCGCCAGGTTGCCTTTCCACATTTTTCTAAAATGCCTCTGCCACAAGCTCACAGAGGGTTTTGCCAATTACAGCACAGACCCCATGTTGCAGTTTGTGGTTCTGAATGGGGCAGATCATCTGGCAGGGCGTTGGCCTTTATGATTGTGGGAATTTTATACTACCACATTATCCAGCTTGGGATTAATTAAGCTTCAGTTTATTTAAATTAATGATTTGCATATTTTAATTTAGCTTATTGATTAAGCTTTGGATGACAATTTAATTATGTCATCTAGGTGGCGATAATAATTGACCAAACAGTTAATTGTAATTCTCATAGGATCATATTGATGATAATTACCATTACAATTTCATCAGGGATTGTTGCCAACAATTTAGAGATGAGTAAATTGGCTCAAAATGAGCAATTACTCATGGGAAATCGTCAGGTTTGGTATACAACATGTGGTCTTATATGAATGGCAATTTAAATACGCTATTCCTCATGAATATCAGCTGGAATATTTCCCAAAATTGAACCAGTATATCTCTTTTTTGTTGGCTAGGCGTGCGAGACCATCATGGTTACCACAATTTACCCCTAACATATGTCCTCCCATACTTCCACCTATAAATATTCCCTCATTTTTATATTAATAAACACCTTAGACCTATAGTTTATATTTAAAATATCTTTTAGTTTATCTGCTTCATGTGAAGAGTGTCTTTGTCTAAGTATCAACGCCAGAGTGAGGCCAAAGTCACTTAAATAATTATATCTTGCCAGAGTGAGGCTGAAGTCACTTGAATTCTAATATGTTGCCAGAGTGAGGCCAAAGTCACTTATATTATCTGCCAGAGTAGGGCCAAATCTACCCATTTATCCAAACTTGACTAAGCTAATTGTCTTCATACAATTAGCAAGTTCATGTTTATTTCCAGAGACAGTAAGCAAGCGAACCTGTGCACCAGTGAAAATCCCTCAGGTTTACACGTTAGCTCACTTTAGGGGTTAAGTCAAGTTTATATGAAAATAAAAACACCAATTATTTAATTAATCTGGAGCATCAAAGAAATGAGGAGGCAGGATCATCAGTAGCCCAGAGAGGAAACATTCAATTAGAGGCAGGTATGCTGGTGGATCCCCAATATAATCAACTATCAACAATTAGAGTAAATGAGAATACTGTAACAATATATGAAACAGTTTCAGAGCAAATCCAAAAAAATTTACCCAAAATTAGTGATATCATGATAAGAGGATTTCAAAATTTGCTGACCAATAACTTTGATCAAAATTGTGGATCACTTCAACACCTGATGACTCCAGGGATGAGTGCAGATAAATACCTATATCAGCTCGTGAATACAATAGTGGATCTCCAATCTCAAGATTATGATACTACAATCAAAAGAAGGGTTCAGGCTAAAAAAACTGATGATAAGAGTCGATCCAACCTTAGGGAATTCGCTGTTGGAGAATTAGTAGCCTATTGTGATACACATGGGTTCAGTTGCCAAAATAAGCTAGATGCATTATGGTCAGGACCATTTGAGGTTATTACCAAAATGGCAAATGATGCCTACATGATCAAAAATGTGTACAACGGTAATGTGATTAATAGGGTACACTACAAATTTCTTAAAGAATGAAAATAGTAGTAATAATAATTTTATTTGAGGTGGGCTGACCTGGGGACAAATATGCTACACCAAAGAGAGAGGGGAAATGAAATAAGGGACTGCGACCTAAACCTGAGTACTGGGGGAGAACATCGTGGCTTTCAGAAAATTGACTATGGGCTCTGCTAGTTGGCAGGCCGACCAGTATGAAGACTGGTCAGCCCTTTCCATTTCGCCTTAGGCAATGGGGCCAGCAGCACCAGCTAACCCCTTGGTGTGTCACCTGCGCCACTTGGGGATCCTTTAGCCTAAACTCCACCAATGAAATAAATATAAACTTATAAACAAATGTAGATTAGGAAAAGGGAGATATTTATTGAGAAGAAAGCGCCAGGTATTTATACTATCTACAAAAGGGCTACTGCACCCACTGCTGACCTATTGGCTCTTCCACTGGTTCTTTGAGCCAACCACTCTTCTTCTTCTATTACTGCACTATTCTCTTCCCTGGCATCAGCCCTCTCACTCCATCCCTCCTGATGTCTGAATTAGTTTTGGCTCATCATTGGCCTTAAGTCACTGGTGAGCCATATAAAAAAATTAATAAAAATAAACATTAAATTTGGATTTGACCTTTGAGTTGATAATGTTGTGCCAGAAACAACTTTGGTCACTCGCTTTGACTCAGAATATCTTGGCATCTCATCAACATTTTTTCTCAACTTATCTCAGTTTATTGATTAGGAATCGCCCATTCAGGCAATAATTAATTATAATAAATGAGGCACTGGAAACAACCTTGGCTGCCTTATACTCATAATTGTCAGATCCGCCAACATTGAATAAATAGTACAGGCAGCAAATCTATAGATGAACAATTGAAGTGATACATCAGCTTTCCACCAGAAATCCCACAACAGTCCATGAATGGCAGTTGGCGTTAAACACTGATTCTGCTGACTGATACCAATTGGATCATCCTTGGGTATTAGTCGCCAGTGATCCTTATACTAATTTGGGGCCACCAATTGGCCCCACTTGTACCTATTTTTAAACTTGGAGGAATACTAATTTTGGCTCAACCCAAATTGGGAACAACTAATCAGCAATAATATTAAATAACACAAAATTTACTCAATAAGCCATTCCGCCAGGATTGGCCATTTCATCCCAAATAGTGATAAATCATTTGAGGATTCCATCTGGTTAAAATTCTGACAGTGGATAGTGTTCCCATGGAACCTGGCAGTATTGGAAGGGATTCACTTGAGCTGCTTGGAGAGTTTTCACTGATGTTGAGGCAGCTTTGCAGTTCCATGTTGACAGTTAAGAAGGGGAGTGGAAGGCAGCTCTTCACCATCCTCTGAAGTCAGTGTGGAATTGCTTCTCCATATAGCCAAATATTAAATGATTTCATTATGTTTTTGCTAAATTGATTACTAATATTGACAGGGTTTGGGGCCAAATTTTGAATTTCCTCAAAATAATCATATGAATTGTCCATAGGAATAATGCAAAAATAACCACTCAGAGCAATTCTGGGATAGGTGAGTCAATATTAAGTGCCATAAAATTTGCGATTGGACAGAGCTTGATGGGTACATGGTTGGGTGCCATCAGTGGCCATGCTAGTTTCCATACAAGTTGGGCTAGTGGGCACTCTTTCACCTGTGCAGCAGGGTGTCTTTTGCGCCGCATACTTTACAGTATTCCTGGGTTGAGTTGGACTGGTTGGCTGTTCAGTAGGCCCTGTGTAAGCATCACCAGATGTGTGCCCTAATTTTTAGTGAAGTAACTCATGTATTGCAAATTCCAAATTTTTTTCTGAGTTTTTTTCTTCATATGGCTGATCATTTTGATCATTTTGATCTTTGAGATTGATACGGGATAGGGTTTGGGCTTTTGGAGGAGGGTAATCCTCCACTGAGACTTGAGCCCCTGCATTCCTGAGCATATGTTTGATTTGCAAACCCTTGACTGCATTGCTCCCTTGTGATGCTGAGAGGAAACAGACACGCATCTTGATGGATTTTTTAGTACTGCACAAGAGACGCTTGTGGACTGGTGTGGGCCATGGACATTTGGATTGGCTGCCAGGTAGGACAGGAGGGTGTTCTGTGATGTGGGGTTGGCTAGATTGAGGTCCCTGGCCAGGTTGATTTGTGTGGCGTGTGACCAGTGGTTTGGTTTAGGGGTTAGGCTCATCACTCTAACTATCCACTTACCAAATACTTTATCTGATTGATGTGGTTGATGAGGCCTAGGCCTCCTTCTGTTCTTAGTCCATGGAGCAGGCCTGGTTGTATCAAGGCTCTTCTGCCTTCCCACAACCATGACTGCAGTAAGGCCCTGATGCAGTCATGGAATTCTGAGGAGAAGGGGATGACTGCAGCTGGGAATCAGAGGATCAGAAGCAGGAGGGAATTTGCAACTGCAACTTGCCCCATGAGTCCCGTTTGCCTTCCCCTGAAGGAGGCGATGCAGGATGTGAGCTTCTGGATGAGCCTGTCCTTGATCATGGGCAGGTCTGGCCCATTGGGGCTCAGGGTGATACCCAGGTGTTTCACTGGGCCGCCCAAAGGTGCCACCCCAAACAGGGCCCAGATTCTGCCCAGTTTTTTTTTGTTTTTTTTGTGGGTCTTGGTGGGTGGCGAGGGTGGTCCTTAAGTGCTGGCAAATTGTATGTGTTTCAATGAATAAATTTCTTTTTAATTGGATTTAATATAATTTTTATATTGTTGCTTTGGTTCACCTCGATTATTTTTGATTTTTGTGTTAAATTATTCAAATTAACAAATTTGGGTGGGAAGTAAATTTGTCACCAGTTATGTCATCCACGGCAATGTACTGAGACCTGCAATTAAGGTCTCAATTATTGATCAGTGTAATTAGATTATTTAATTTGAATTCTGAGACTTTAAAATTACGCATTAAATTATTAGAGTTGATTCTATCAGTTTGGCCTCTTGATTCATCGCTGGTTACATCATACCTGGCAAAATTTTGAGACCTGCAATTAAGGTCTTAGCTGTTTATATGTGGATTTAGATTGCTTAGATTGTTTAAATTAATGCTCAAAACTTTGATGTTTCACATTAAATTATTTAAATTGATTTCGTTGAATCATCCAGTTGATTCATTCACAACATCATCATATTTTATGTGAATTCTGTAACTCATAATTAACTGCATCGCTTATCTGCCTATTGGAATAGATTTTTGCATTCAAATTTGGGTCAGCTGATGTGATGATGACATCATTATTGACATCAAAGGCTGGTTCCTGATTCATTGCATCTAAGAAAGATCTGACTTTATATTTCTGAATGCATTTTTGGAAATTGCCATCTATAAGTTGCGCTTCTTCTGACTCACCATGACATCAATCTTCCTCAGATGGCCACAACGCCTGGTATATAAGGCCCAGTTTCCATCTACCTCTTATAACATTTCCAGCTGAGTGGGGGTGGCAGGTGGCAGAGTGGGTCTATCTGGGGCCAGTTGGAAAACCCTGGTTTGAGTTTTGCCGCCCCAGGTTGGTTGGGTGATTTTTGCACCACCAACAGATAAGTTCTCAATTTTAAATTTGTTAATCCTCGCATTGCTAGCTGATTTGTATTGGTGGATTATTGACTCAAATTTCTTCAAGTCCTCTGAGCTTGAAATTCCTATGACTGCATCATCTGCATATGCCAGAGCTTTCAGAGGTGGCTGCCCACGCACGCCAATGCCTTCCAGCTCTGCCTCTGCTGCCTGCAACACTGGGTCAAAGGCCAGGTTGTACAACAGGGGGATCAACGGGTCCCCTTGCCTCACCCCACATTGAGGTGAGATTTTGGCTGACTGGAATATGGGGCCTAAATATGACATGCTTTTTGTAGTTGTTTGCTTCATTGCCCAATGTCAGAATTGCAGATGACCACATAATCCAACCTTTTAACTGATTATAAAATTTGACAATTACGTTATAATTGTAAAGTATCAGCAATGTGGCCAATTGTTGAGATTATTGTCAGGCATCATCCCCAATGATATTAGAGGTCGCCAACTAATGAATTATTGTCGGGCATCATCCCCAATGATATTTGAGGCCACTGAGAGATGAGAATTTCATTGAGCATCATCCCCAACAAAATCAAGCAATAATTTGATATTGGAATAACACCCAATAGTTAAATTATAGGGAATTGCACAGGGTGGAATGGATTGGAATCGTCAGAAACTACCAAAACAATTGAACTCTGGAGGTAGAGTAGAATTGTCATCAGCCAAAACAATTGGGTTCAAGTACCTAATACCAATTGTTTGGTCCGCCAAACACCAAAGGAACATGCTGCCTAAGAAACCTAAGGCAACAATACCCAACGAGATTTGGTGCCTAACACTGAGGGTCAAACCAGTATAGGAGCACAAATAATTCTCAGCGGACAGCTGAAAAGTTGTGTGTTGATTCTAACTATAAAAAACCCAAACTATTCCCAAATAAAAGCAGATTCAAATTTAATATTAACTAAGTTGTTCTAACACTAGGTTGTTTAAACATTACTCTTAAAAGAATAGTGCAAGGATCAGATATCCTATGGTTGGTTTTACCAAGTCTCCGCTTGGCTCTGTGAAAATAGAATAGGAAAAGTGTTCCCTACCAGTATCAAAATATCTTCAAGAGGAAGAAGCACCTTTCTAGCGTTGGACAATTTACTCAACGTGGCTTTTGAGCAATCAAACAAAAATAAGTCTTCATACTATTAGGCCCTAGTTCATATTATTAATCAATTTAAGTATCCACAAATCTGTGCAGTTGAAATCTAGGGATAGAAGCGAGCAACCATACAAGCCCAAGATTTCAACATCCAATCAATAAACTTTTCATGGCAGGTGTGCTCTCTCCATGCAACAGTGTAGGTACAACCAGTTTACCATGTCGTAAGCTTTCTGTTGGTCTAGGAAAACTAATGCTCAATTAGAGTTTGACTGAGTGACATTGTCAACTGTGTGGATGTTGTCACAGATGCTCCTACCAGGGACAAATCCATGTTGGTTTGTTGAGATCATGTTCCTCCCAATGGAACCCAGATGATGTGCCAAGATTTTTGAGAGCAGTTTGGAGTCGGAATAAATCAGTGGGATTGGACGCCAGTTGTTGAGCGAATGTGTATCACCTTTCTTGTTAATGAGAACAAGCAGAGCTTCATCTCCTCCAGGAATCAGCTTGATCTCATCCAAGCATTTGTTGAGCGCGGTGAGGAGGATGGGGCTAAGGAGGTCTGGGAATGTCACAATCAGTTCATATGGAATCCTGTCAGGTCCTAGCTCTTCCACTGGGGAAGGTTCTTGATTGCTGTGTTGAGCTCCTCCTTCGTTATTGGCGCTGTGAGGGCTGATGTGTCCAGGGTCAGGGGTGGCTCCGCCCTCAAAAGGAAGGACTCAGTGTCCTGAGGTAAAGCACCATTGTTTGAGTATAATTTCGTGTATTACTCAAGGGTTATGTCTGCTAGCGCCTCTGGGGAGTGCGCTATGGTGCCATCTTGCGCGGCCATAGCGTTGCATCAGGTCTGTGATTTTCAGGCGGAGAACTGAAGCATGAAGAATCTGGATGATTTTTCACTCTCAGCCACCAGTTTTGCTCCTGCCTGTAATGTGAGCCTTTCCTGGGCTTGTTTGCCAAAACCTTGGATCTCAAGGGTCAACTAATCCATTCCCTAGTCCAATTGGTGCTGTGGCCCGCTTTAAGGCATTCCTCTCAAGATGTGCTTGTTGGTTGATTGCCCTTTGAAGAGCCAATGCCTCAATCACATGCCTCCTAGAGGATGTATGTTTTACAGCGGTGACCATTTCAGCTTTCAGGTGTCCCCAGGTCTGGATTAGGTATTTGCTGAGGGGATCCCTCACATCACTGGACAGGGTTTTACTGTTAACTAGTGGGCGAAGTTGTTGTTACTCACAGTTTGTGGGTAAATCTTTTCCCATTTTGGGCGCCATTGTGCCTGCATCTCCAACCTCAAGGTAATCCTTACCAGCAAATGGTCCGAGTGGGTGACACTAACTGTCTCAAAGTTCCCTACCATATGCTTAAGGGTTGCCGGGATGAAGATTAGGTCAATGCATGACATCAAGAGCAGCTTGCCCTCTATAATGTGTGGCCTTGTCATGTGCTTGAGGGTTGCCATGCCTTTTGGGCGTGCATCAATGTCTCCCATCGCAGCCATGAGTGATGCAAGTTTCTGGTGTCCGCGGGGATGATCAATGTCCAGGGGCTGTCTTTCTGTGGCCCTTGTGAGCCAACAGTTCATGTCTCCTAGGAGTAAAACTGTCTTCAGTAGTGGTAAATTGGCCACCTCTTTGAAGAAGTTGGCGCGGTCTCTGGGGATTTTGGGGGTGTAGGTATTGACTAGGGTGTACTGATTTCCCTGACAGGTGATTGTGATGGCCAGGACTCTCTCCCCTAGGTGATAAGTAAAGGATGTGATGGTACTGCCCCTTCCTGGTATGATCACGAACCTGCAGAGGGTGGACTAAGTTGAGAAGTTTGGGAGGAGCATCTGGGTCCAAAGGGTTCCTCCCCCTCAGATGATGACTCTCCTGGATTTCCAGGATGTCAGCCAAAGGGTTTTGCAGGTGCTAAATTTATTTTGGCCCAGGACGTGGCGGCCTTCAGCCCTGAAAAAAACATCCCTAATGTGTTTGGATTACCTGATCCACCCAATCCACCTTAATTGGATAGTTCTGGGCCATTTGACCCAATTCTTTCATTATTTATGAGATATAAGTTTCAAGTACCCATTCAGGACTTCTGCTCCACTGAGCTGAGCTGAGGCAGCGCTCACTTTATCAGTGGCAGGACCATCTTGAAAATTTTTTGTAACCCTTGTTCTGAGAGTTTTTTGTTGAGACTAAAGGTAGGTGATTAGAGTTGTGAACTCCAGCTTGAACCAGCACCAGTTCATTTCCTGCTCTCATAGGGTGCGTTTTTACCTGTGTTGCCGCTTGCATCGCTCATTTTCTGTCCCCTCCATTGACTCCTCAGGGGTCTCTCTCAGGACCTCAAAAAGGTTTGCATTTCCATCATTGGTTTCTAAAATCTGATTCAATTTTTTAGCTTCCTCAGCCCTCACTCTGGCCTCTACTCATCTCTTCACTTTCTCCTCTGCTTTGCATTGTTTGGTGGTGACTGGTTCAACGATCTGGTACTTGCCATGTTCCCCACAGTTGAATGGGGTTGTCACCACCTAAAAGTTTACCAAAATTTTCATCAGTTTCATCTATTTCCTCAGGGTCCTCCTTCTCCTGCTGCTTGCCTACAGCAGGACATATGTGGGCCCAATGCCCAAGCGCCTGGCAGTGCTGGCAGATGGGAGGAGCATTCTCTGGGGATACTTTGAAGGGGTCAGATGCTTGTCCCTCCAGCAAGATGAACTGTGTGACACATGGAATCAGGTTGGGATCAGCTTCTACTTTGGGCTTGGGATTAATAACCGCAATTGCCTTCCCACTGCAGAGTTCTGGCATGAGGTGGAAGCGCTGCAGCTCGAACTGCTTCACTCTTCCATACTCCTCAAGGCCTTTGATTAGCTCCACTTTGACGAAGTCATGGGGAAGATCAGTTGAGAGATCTTCAAAGGAGATGAAGAGGTCATTCTCCTTGTTCCATTGGGTGCAATGTACCTTTACGCGGTGGGTTACACCTTTGACAGTTACTTCAATGATGACCTTTGCCATGGTGTCCACCTGCTCCGCTATGGAGAAGCCAATATCTAAAAACCCTTGACAGAATTCTTGCTTAATAATAAATGGCGTTTTTAAAATAAATTCCTTTTTTTGGTAATCACCAACAAGATCTCCAGGTCTTACCCCAAAGTTCACTTTAACCCCATCTTTAACAGGGGAGGAGGTGAGTGAGTGGCGGATATTATTATAGAGCATATGCTGATGTAGCATTTTCAAGTACCCCTTGGTGGAGACTTGCATCTGTAGTTTGGTCTGATTTGCATGGCTAACCAGGAGCACCTTGTGGCTACATTTGATGCCAATGGGGAATGCAATGTTGGTGGAATTACTACCCTATGTGATGTTCACCCAGGAAATCTGATTGGAATTGTGCATTTTTTCTTTCGTTACTAATTATTGAATGTTTGAGTTCAACTTGAATCTTCCTTTTCTCTATAAAAGTGACGCTTAGGAGAAAGAAAAGCAATAATAATAATAATAGATATAATAATAAATTATTCAAGGTGGGCCAACCTTGGGACAAATATACCGCACCAATAGAGAGGATAGGGAGTAGGGAGCAAAAATATAGGAGTGGAGGACAAAACCCAAGTACTGGGGGTAAAACCTTCCTGCGCATGTTCTGATAGGCTGGGATTACATGATCTAGCTTCACTAATTCACTTGGTCAGACAAAGGCATGGTGCGCAAATCCACATTTATTGATATCCTCTTGGCACAGAAATGCAATTTCTGCCACGACAGGATTGGAACCCACAACATGAGGGGTGATAGTGGGATGCCCTCCCAACTATGCCACATCTCCTAATAATGATAATAATAATATTAATAATAATAATAATAATAATATATTTAAGCAAGGTGGGCTGACCTTGGGACAAATATGCCACACTTAAGAGAGGGGGAGAAAGTGAAATAAAAGGGGCCATGACCTAAACCTGAGTACTGGGGGAGAACGACGTGGCCAGTGTTCCCATGGGACCTGGCGGTGTTGGAGGGGTTTGCTTGAGCTGCTTGGTAAATTTACGCTGTTAAGGCAGGTTTGCATTTCCAGGTGATAGTTGGGAAGGGTAGTGGAAGCCAGCTTTGCACCATCCTCTGAAGTCAGTGTGGAGTTGCTTCACTGATCTGCCAAATATTGAATGATTTGATTATTTTTGTTATATTGATTGCTGATCTCAACGGAATTTAGGGCCAAATTTTGAATTGCCTCAAGATAAAGCATGTGAATTGTCCATAGGGATAATGCAGATATAACTGCTTAAAGCAAATCTGGGATAGGTGAGTAAATATTAAGTGCCATAAATTTGTAATTAAACAGAGTTTGGTGGGTATGCAGTTGGGTGCCATCAGTGGCCATGCTAGTTTCCATACAAGCCAGGTTGTTGGGCACTCTTTCAACCTATGCAGCAGGGTGTCTTTTGCGCCAAATACTATACAGTGCTCCTGGGTTGAATTGGACCACTCAGATGTTCAGTAGGCCCTGTGCAGGCATCGCCAAATGTGCACCCTAATTTTGGGTGAAGTAAATTGTGGGTCACAAATTTCCAATTTTTTTCTGATTTTTTCATCATATGGCTGATCATTATGGTCCAGGAGGTCAATACAGGCTAGGGTTCACGCTCTTGGCGGGGGGTATTCCACCACTTTGTCTTGCGCGCCCTTACATTCCTGAGTGTAGGTGTGGTTTGCAAATCCTCAGCTGCATTTCCCCCTTGTGATGCTGAGGGGGAATAGCCATGCATCTCAATAGATGGTCTTCATTACTGCATGGGAGAAGCTCAAGGCCTGGTGTGGGCCGTGAGCATTTGGATTGGCTGCCAGGTAGGACAGGAGGGTGTTACATGCTGTGGGATTGGCTAGCCTGAGGTCTCTGGCCAGGTTGATGCATGCGGCATGTGATTAGTTGTTTGGTTCAAGGGGTTGGTATTGTCACTCTAACTAACCACTTACTAAATATCTTATCTGATTGAGCAATGTGGTTGGTGAGGCTCAGGCCTCCTTCTGTTCATAGTCCGTGGAGCAGGCCTAGTCATATTGGGGCTCTTCTGCCTTCCCACAACCATGGCCGCAATAGTGCCCTGATGCAGTCATGGAATTCTGAGGAGAAGGGGACGATTGCTGCTGGGAACCAGAGGATTGGAAGCAGGAGGGAATATGTGAATGTGACTCGCCCTATGAGTTCCATTTGCCTTACCCTGAGGTAATGTGGGATGTAAGCTTCTGGATGAGCCCATCCTCAATCATGGGTAAGTCCGGCCCATTTGGGCTTAGGGTGATGCCCAGGTGTTTCACTGGGCCGCCCAAAGGTGCCACCCCAAACAGGGCCCAGATTCTGCCCAGTTTTTTTTTTTTTTTTTTTTGTGGGTCTTGGTGGGTGGCGAGGGTGGTCCTTAAGTGCTGGCAAATTGTATGCGTTTCACCAAATAAACATAATTTAATTTGACTTATTTTGTTTTTTGAGTTTTTGCTTCCATTTGCCTTGATTCTTTTTGATTTCATGTTAGACAGTGCAAATTACGCAGATTTGGCTGGGAAACAATTCACCACCGGTTACTTCATCCCCAGCAATGTGCAGAGACCAGCAGTTAAGGTCTCAACTTTTGATTGGTTTAATTGATTTATTTAATTTTTTTGATTGGTCTCTGAGGCTTTTTAATTTCATGTAAAAAGATGTAAATTAGTTTTGGCAACTCAGCCACTTAATTTATCACCAATTATGTTATACTCAGCCATGATCTGAGACCCGCAATTAAGGTCTCAACTGTTGATTGGTGGAGTTAAGTTGTTTAAATTTTAAATTTAAATTTATTGCGGGGAAGGCCGACCATGAGATGGACACTTCCGAATATGACTCAGACGAGACAAAACTCAGTATCAGGTGAGGCACCCCAGAGAAGCGATGCTATCTCTTGTTGCCAGCGGGAACGCCACTTATGGGAAGGGGAGGAAACGTGTGTAGGGGGCGTAGCCACTATTGAGCACGTGTGGAGGAAGGGGTCTGATTTGATGAACCAGACTGGGAACCAGGAGGAGACCAGCTGCCGGCGACGTGGTGGGAGATATCCAAACATCCACGCTTGAAAGTGATCCACCAAATGAGACCAAAATCTGTGGACAGCTTCAGGGAGGGTGGGGATGGATCCGGCGATGGCATCTAAGACAATCGTGTGGATAGTCCACATGGCGATTGCAACCACCAGAGCATGAAGGGAGGGTGGGAGGGGGAAGCCATTGATGAAGCAAACATATCTCTTGACAGACTGAAGGGATGTGTTTGATCCTGGCCTAGCAGACGTTGGACTTCGCGCCATATTACTTTAGAGGTGGGGCACTTCTCCAGGCGGTGAAACAGCGTTCCATACTGGCCACACACGACACAGGATGAGTGTAAAGCGTTAGAGCGCTCAGCTGTACGATACACCGCCTCAGGCAGCGCCACACATGGGAACGGACTTGAGGCTGCAACAGAGGATGGTGTGCGTATTTCCAGATAGTCTTTTGGGTCTCAGTGGAATAAGGGATGTCCATCATGTCCAGGTAGTCCACCCTGGATAGGACTTGGGGTCGAATGGGGATCACGCCATCATGGATGGGTAGCCCCTGTACCTCTTGTGTGAACTGAGGAGAGGGGCGGCCTCTTTGGGTTGTATGTCTGCTAATACAAATTCTCCACTCTGCGCTTCGCATGGAGAGTAGGATTCTTTTGTAGTGGGTTTTTGTCCAGTGAGGACCTGTGGCTGATGTGTGTGATGTAAGGTATTTCATCAGGGAGTGGGGGTTTGATGGGTTGTTGAGGCCCAAGGCTGGGAGAAGTTGGAGCGGCCGCGCGGGACCAGTGTTGGGATGGGAGTGTAGGAGCAGTGACGGCTGCAATCCAGGTGCCTAGGATCTTGGCGGCATGGGCTTTGAAGTCAAGTAGGCCCATGCCACCATGATGATGAGGGCCAAACATGACCTCTAGCCGTACTGGTGGAGGGGGCGGCCTGACTAAAGCCAACCTTGTAGCAAAGCATACAGGGATTTGAAGAAGCTTGCAGAAGGGGATGGCGTGGGCTCCAAACCAGACTTTGGATAGGAGCATAGAGTTGTCAAGAACAACCCTGCCAGTGAGGGTAGTAGGGTGGGCTCTGAGAGAGGCGATTCGCTTCGTCACGTTGTCCAGTATATGGCCCTCCATTACTGCTGACGCGTATCCTCCTGCCTCCAACCACACGCCCAGATGGCGTACTGGTCCTATGGTAGGTCGCGGCACAAAGGGGAGCACCAGTGGAGCGGTGTGTTTTGAGTTAGTAAGGCGTGGACTTGGGCGAGCAGCTGGGCTGGGTTGGGAACTACTTGCTGGGGCCCAGCAGTTCTGAAACTGACCAAGGAGGATGATTTCGGTTTTGGAGGCGTTCAGTGCCGCGTTGCTTACCTGATAATATTCCTGGATGAGGGCTTCAAGCGCGCATGCATCTTTATTATTAGACACCCCCACCACGCAATCATCTGCAAATGCCATCATCTTGACTGGGGTTTGGCCTGGCACATGGACCCCAGTGAGTTGGGCATTCACATTTCGCAGTAGTGGGTCAAGGCTGAAGTTGTATAAGAGTGGGCTGAGGGGGTCCCTTGTCGCAGGCCCCTTTGAGGGCGGACTACTTCCGTTAGGGAAGCCTGGGCCACGCACTGCCATTGTCACAGATTCTGTGAGCAGCATCACCCAGTTAATGAAGCGGGGGAGGTAGGCGGAATTGTTGAGGCAGGCCCTAAGGTATTCCCAGTTTACTCTATCATAGGCCTTTGTTGGTCCAAGAATACAAGTGCCCCAGAGGCTGTGGACTGACACACATTAGCCACAGAGTGCACGTTATCCCCAAATCGACCTTCTGGGGATGAAACTGAATTGTTCTGGAGAGATGGTGGCAGATGCTACAGTCCCTAAACGGTTAGCCATGATTTTTGTTAAAATTTTGGTGTCTGTGTTTGTTAGAGAAATGGGGCGTTTTTTGTGTTGGCTAAGTCTAGCCTATCCCCTTTCTTGAAGAGTGTGACTGTAAAAGCTTCATGTCCTCCTGGTAGGAGGCGCGTTTCCAACAGGCTTTGGTTGAGTGAGGCTAGCAGCAATGGGGATATGTATTTAAAATATTTTTTGTAGAACTCATATGGAATGCCATCTGGGCCTGGGCATTTTCGGTTTGGCACACTGCAAATGATAGTCCATAATTCGTTCAGAGTAATTAAATTCATTATTTCCGGGTATCAGAAAACGGTGCAGATATGAGCTCTGTCAAGAAATTCCGCCATTTCGGCTGGCTGAATTGGTTCAGCTCAGTATAACTCGGAGTAATATCTTTGCATTCTGATTGCCACTTGACCAGTGTGTCCACAATAGAATTATCCGATCTTCATACCTGTGTGCAGGCCACGCTCTGGCATGGTGCAAAAATTTTTTTGAAGAAGTATGTGGTGCACTTGTCGCCTTTAGTGATGCGTGTGGCTGTCGCTGACACAAACCCAATGTTTGTGTTGCTTTCAAGTGCGTTGAGGTGTGCTGCTGCCTCCGCCACTTCTGGCCCCATGCAGGGCTATATCCTGAGGCTGGAATGTTGGACTCCAAGTGGGGCCAATTCCACCAGCGCACGCGATATAACCGCCGATGTGGCTCATGAGCGTCTGGATGAGAGATGGCAATAGTGGCGGATGGTGTCTTTTTTGAAAGTTGCCCATGTGGAAATGGGGTCCGCGCAAAACGGTGCAACAAACAATTTTGCCAAAGTTGCCTCTTCCACCCACGTGGAAAATCCTGGTGACGCAAGCTCTGGGGGGCAGATTTTGCACCAATGTGGGGCCTTTGCAACTGTGACGGGTAAGTGGTATGTTATTGAGACCAGTCAGTGGTTGGAGAATTCCATTTTCGTTGTTTTAAAGTGGGAGATGTGGGGTTGGAATTTCACCAGCACTAGAATAAGGTCAATGCGGGTCATGGACCTTAATTGGCCGTTGTGGATGTGGGGATGCGTCATGTTTTCGAGCAGTGGGCATGTCACGGAAGCGCATCCACTAACCCAAGGGTGGCTTTTAGAACGCGTAGTTCTATGTGACCCTGTGGGGCGTGGGGTGAGGGCAGCCACCGGTCCGTTGGTGAGGTTAGCCAACAGTTCATATCACCGATTAGGAAAGAATCAGGGGTAGCGGGAGGATTTGACCGACGAGAAAGATTCCTGATGCTCTTGTGCACCGTTTGGGGCGTAAATGTTGACAATTGTGTGTGCAACATCGGCCCAAGAGAAGGTGACAAAGAGCACTCAGTCATTTAGGAATGTTTCTGAAGATGTAAATTTGAAAAAATTGTTTTTCTGAATTAGCACCCTACAGTGCTTTGACCAAAAGGATAGGGATGGTAGGAGCATTGTTTTCCAAGCATCCTTGGAACCTCGTGGACAGTGGGTTTCCTGGATGGCCAGGATATCCACGGGTAATTTATTTTGTAAAAAACTCAGTTTCCTAGCCCGGGATGGGGAGGCCTTGAGTCCGGCGATATTCAGCATCCCTAGAGTGAAGGTTTACCCCATCGCACCTTAGGTGCAAGGGGTGGGCCCCCTGGCCCACCAGCCTCTTCCAGGTCCCCACGGGCTTTCACAGCAGCGCGGGTATTAGCAGCAATGCTATTGGGGTTTTTGTTAATTTTTGCAGAAAGAGTCGCATTGGCTTTGGCCTTCACTTTTTGTTTTCCTGACATCGGACGAATCTTTTTGTGGTGCGGATAAGTTCGGTGCACCGTCGAGTGGGGCACAAGAATTTTTCGGTTGGGATAGGTCCCAAGTCAGTTTCAACTGGGGCTTGGGTGCAGCAATTGGGTGAGATCAAATCTCCTATCGGATCCTCAGATTGAGTGGCCTGTTCGGCTTGGGCCTCCCAATCTGATTGGGTGATGGATTCCCAAGTTGCTTCCGCCGCGAAGGTCTCCATGTCCTCCTGGCGTTGTGAGTGTGGGATGGTGGTGGTGACCTTGGCCGCTTTCCTTGGCCGCAGTCCTATGGGCCTGCTTGGCCTTCTTCCGCTCCTGCGGGGAGATGGGCTTTACCAATAGGTAGCAGCCTTGTGCTCCCCACAGGAAGGCCTCTTTGGTGCTTGCGGTTGGTTCATAGTGCGCCTCTCTGCTGGCCATGGCCACCGAGGGGTGCTCTTGGAATGTAATGCCCTCTTTAATGGGGAATGCGTGTGCCTTATGGCTGAACGCATCACAGTGGGTGCAAATGGGGGCGCGCTGTCCACGGTTACCCGGAATGGGTGGGTGGTGTGCCCTGCGATGTCAATAAAGGTGGAGTGCAGGATCTGGGTTAGGTCCTTCGTGATCTCCTCAGATGGGGTCAGAACTGCGATGGCTTTGCCGGTGCACAGGTGTGGCATCAGCGTGAAATGTTGCATTTTGAAAGATTGTATTTTGCTGTATATGGTGAGACCATCTTTCAGGTGTTGCTCCAAAATGTCACGTTTTACCGTAGTAGGCAAAAAGTCAAACGTGAGGAAAATTTGGTTCAATTTTGTCCATCTGGTGCATTTAGTTTTGATGACCCGTTGCCCTTTGGGAGGTCGACCACTATGCGCACCGCTGCAGCCTCGTCTGCTGCTATTTTGCTTTCAAAACCTAGGTCCAGCCAACCGCGCGACATGGAGTGAGGTGCAACGTACACCGCGGTCAGGAAAATTTTGTGTACATCTTCACAAAATTTTTCCCATAGCCGTTTTTTGGATGTCCAGATACATACGGACTCCAAATTCCACCGACAAAAGTGGCTGGGAATGTGGCATATTGATGTACTGGTTGCATCATGCTTGCCACACGAGTATCTCCGGGGAAATTGTGACTGCCAGTTTTTTTAAATTTTTTTCTATTCTGCCAGATTCTCCGGGCGTTATCGAACGTTAGAGGCTGCGGGCCTTCCGCCTGCTCCTCTTGCTTTGCTTGCCCAACTGCTCCCAGACATGGGCGCAGACTAATCCCCTCTATGAGATTATCAAACTGGATTTATTTTGAATTGAATGGGTTGCAAAAGTGTTTGCAACAAGAAAGAAAAGTCCGGAGTTAAGTTGATTAAATTACTTAAATTAGCATTCAAGACATTCATAATTGTGCATAGAATTATCTAGTATGCTAAGTCAGAGTGGCTGACTAATTTGGCACCAATTATGTCATATATGAGGATGTGCTGAGACCCGCAATTAAGGTCTCAGTCGTTGATTGGTGTAGTTAAATTAGTTAAATTGATTATATTGGATTCTGAGACATCAGAATTGTGCGTTAATTTTTAAATTAGCTTTGTCAGATTAGCAGACTGTTTCAGCACTAAATTCATCATTCTCAGCGAGGATCTGAGACCTGTACTTAAGGTCTCAATCATTGATTGGTGTAAATAGATAATTTATATCAATCATATTGAGTTCTGAGACTATGGAATTGTGCATTAAATTATTTAGTTGGTTACACCAGTTTGGCCCATTGATTAATTGCTGATTCTATCATTTCTGGGTAAAATTTGAAACCTGCAATTAATTGAAGTACTTACCTGCTTATCAAAACAGAAATTTGCATTTAAGTTTGGATCAGCTGATGCTTCAGTGATGTCATTGCCTCTATCAGCGGCTGGCTCCTGATTCATTGCTTTTGAGGCGCATCTGACTTCTAAATTTTCTGAATGCATTTTTGGCACTCATGATCTATTTTTATTTAACTGAGGTAAGCTGACCAGGGGACGACATTACTGAATATACGTAAAACTAAGGAAATAACTGACAAATATAAAATTGGGCACCCCAGGGTATTCAAGTTACCCCTGTTGCCAGCGGGAATGCCAGGTATGGGGTTGGTGCGCTACTCTGAGGGGTTTCCCCTGTTATGGAGCATGTGTGAAGGAAAGGGCCTGTGTGGAGGAACCAGAGTGGGAACCATGATTCTATGAGCGCTTTTTGCCTTGGTCTCATATATCCATAGAGCCAGGCTTGGAAGTGCTCAGTAAATGGACATGGAATCTGTTGATAACCCCATGAATGGTTGGGACCATGCCCTTGAACGCATATAATGCAATTGTGTGGATTGTCCACATTGCAATGGGTATTATTAGGGAGCGGAGGGTAGATGTTATTGGTGATTCAATCTGGAGCGCGAAGATACTCTTTGATATCAAGAATTCCTGTTCGTTTTGAATCTTGAGCAAACGTGCGACTTCCTGCCATATAGCTTTGGTTGGGGGCATGTTTCTAGGTGGTGATGTAGGGATCCCTCCCCTCCACATACTGCACATGTTTTGTGGAGGGAGTTGGAATGGTCCGCCATCCTATAGGTCCTTCTCAGATATCACCAGGCGCTTGCTCTTATCCTCAGCTGTAGGAGTAAATGGTGAGTCATTTTCCACATTGCCTTCTGTGTGGTTAAATCATAGGGAATGTCCAACATATCTAGGTATTCTATCCTAGCTATGCTTGGGGTTGTTGCGAGCATATCTCTCTTGGGGTGGTTTTTGGGTTTCTTAGTTTGAATTGGGGGCTGGGTAGTCACCTTCCTTGTATAGTACCTGTGTTCTCTATGGTCCATCCCATATGGCGGATAGTTCGGAGGATATGTTTGAAATGAGGCGAGGTTCCATGCAGACCCGTTGCAGTAGGGTGCTTGGCAAGGTATGAAAGTAGTCTGGGTGGACTATGTGGGTTGGTTAATTTGAGCGCCTGTTCAAAGTTAGTCCTTGCTGCTCTGGACCAATGTTGTTGCAGGAGGTCTGGAGCAAGGATTTCCTTTATCCAGGTGCCTAGGATGTGATTGGAGTGTCTCTCAAAATCTATTAGTCCCATGCCTCCGCTTGAGCGTGGGCCAAATAGTGTTTCCATCCATATAGGAGGGTGGGAGCCAGGCCACAGCCAGCCATGAATAAGTACGCAGATTGAGGTTATAAAGGTAGGTGAGAAGGCGATCGCGTGGGCCTGGTACCACAGTATTGGGAGGATGAGCGTGTTAGCAACTGTAACTCGTCCTGTTAGTCCTGGGGTTCTTCCCTTAAGGGAGGTGACGCGTTTGGATACCCGTTGTAACAGGTTACTTTCTATTGTCTCATTAGCATATCCCCCTGATTCTAGCCAGATTCCAAGGTGTTGGACAGGAATGGTAGTGGGAGGTGTTGCAAAGGGTAAAATGATTGGGTTTTTTCTTTGTGTGTTGGTATGAGGTTCTGATGTTGTAGCCCAATTGTTTGTGTATTTGCCTAAGAGGATGATTTCTGTCTTCCTTTTGTTGAGCGATGCATTGCTCACCTTGGAGTATTCCTCTAGAGTGTGTTCCAGCTGTCAGGAATCTTCATTGTTTGCTATACCTGCTACGCATTCATCCAAAAAAGGCCAGTATCTTGACTGTTGGTTGTCCTTGTGCAGTTATCCCCATGAGATGTGAGTCAGTTACTCGGAGGAGTGGGTCAAAGCTGAAATTGTATAGCAGTGGGCTGAGGGGATCCCCTTGTTTGAGCCCTCTGTGTGGTTTAATCTTGTTTGTTAGGAATCCAGGGCCACATACAGTCATGGTTGCAGATTCTGTTAGGAGCATCACCCATTTTATGAATCTTGGTGGGAGTTTGAAGGCATGTAGACATTCTTTTAGGTATGGCCAGCTAACTAGGTCATACGCCTTTTCCTGATCCAAGAAGACCAGGGAACCAGTTGCTTTGGATTGGCAAATGTTTGCAACAGGGTGTATGTTGATCCAGATTGAACGCCCTGGTATAAACCCAAACTGGTTGGGTGATAGGACATCAGATGCAATTGCGCCTAATCTAGCTGCTAGAATTTCTGTGTTAGTGTTAGAGAGTGCAATTGGGCGCCAGTTGGCCAGGTCCAACTTGTCACCCTTTTTATACAAGGTTATAACGTTGGATTCATGGCCTTCTGGTAATAGGCGTGTTTCCAACAAGCTCTGGTTCATAGACGCCAATAGGAGGGGGCGATTTGATGAAAATATTTTTTGTAAAATTCGTAGGGTATCCCATCAGGCCCTGAGCATTTCCTATGTGGTGCACCGCAAATTGTATCCCAAAGCTCCTCTCATGTAATTAGGGATAGTATGCTGTAATTCGGTGGTGTACTTTGTATCTCAGCAGTTTGTATAAATTCTTTAATTTTTGTGAATCTGTTGGCGTTTCACGATATAATTTGGTGGTATAGCGGTGTACTTCCGCCTTGACCTCCTCAGGGTCAGTTGCCACAGTGCCGTTGGTCTTGTGGACCTGTGTGCATGCAGGCTGGTTTCCGTGGGAGTGAAATTGGTGGAAAAAGTATGTCAAATAGGTTTTGCCTTCCTTTATGAACTTACCTTTTTCGATACTTTGATTCTGTGTTGGTGTTCAAAAATGAGATTGTTAAGTCAGGCAGAAATTTCTGCCCATTTGCATCCCAAGTTGGGGCTATAGCCAGATCTAAGAGTATTTTTTTCCAAGTGGTCTAATTCTTCCAAGGTACACTTGATTGTGGCTGTGTCCGCGGTGTACTTACATGATGCAATATGTCAGGTTTTGTTGATTAAATATTTTTTGAAATTTTCCCATGTTCCAATGGGGTCCAAAGTGAATGGGGCTGTGAATTCTGGGTTTGTAACCTTATTTTCAACCCAATCAGATATCTCAGGCAATCTTATATTTTCTGGGTGAAGCTTTCTCCAATGTGACACCTGTGTGTGGGATTGGGTTGGTGCTAACTGCACCATAACTAATTGGTGATCAGAAAAAAAGATCTTTTTTGTTGTAAATTTGGAGATTCTTTAATAGTGGGATTGTGGGATGAGGATGTGAACATTGCAACTCATTGATATAAGCACTCCCTCACATATGTTAGGCCACGTCATGTGGGGAAGGAGTGGTGAACTGAGGGGAAGAGCATCCTGTAAGCCAAGAGATGCCTTCATTGTGCGGAATTCAATGTGTCCAGGTGAGTATCCCCTGGGATTAGGCCATCGATCCATATTGGGGTTATCCCAGCAGTTAATATCGCCTAACATAATGGTATCTGGTGGGAGGGTGAGAGTAGGAATGTTTTAAAAAAATTGTTTTCTCTCAGTTGCAGTGCACAGTGCATATAAGCATGCTATCAAAATTATTTCCTCTTGGCATGTGATTGTTGCTACCAGGACTCAGCCATGCAAGTGTGATGACGAATTTGTAATTTTAAATTTTTTGTTATTTTGGATGATCACCCCACAGTGAGACATCCATACTGATTGTGATGGTGCGACCCTGGTTGACCAGGATTCTTCTTCCCCTTGCAGACAGTGGGTTTTTTGGATGGCCAAAATGTCAACAAGAGGTTTTTGCAGGAATTCCAGCTTTTTGGCTTGGGATGTATGAGCCCTGGCTCCTGCGATGTTTAGCATCCCTATTGACACTGAGGTGCCCGCAGCTCCTCAGGAGCGGTTGGGAGGGCCCTCTGGCCCTATCCCACCATGGCTCATTTTGGCCATGCTCCGCATCTGTACTCCAACTCTTTCACTGCCATTGTTGGTTCCCTTGATCTGACCCAATGATTCAATGGAATTTCAGTTTTTTGCATTTACATCAACTTTTCCTGCACAGGTCTCATGTTGATTTGATGCGGATTGTTGATTGGATTTTATATTTTTGAGGTTTGACTTTAGTGAATTGTGCACCACATTTTCACCCAAATTGCGGGTGCATTGTTTTTCAATATATGCATGACTGATGTCGCTTTGTGACTCAGTCAGGTTACTGTGAAAATTTTTGACCTGGGCATATTGTTCTGATTGGTTGGTTTGGTGAACATCTGAAATATCCTTCCAAATTTGTCCAGGGTTAATGGTGGACTCCACGTGTGCCACTACTTCAGCCGCTGCTCGCTTGCAGGCTTTTTGTGCCACTTTACATTGTTTGCTTGTAATTGGGTCCACGATGGAGTATAGTCCATCTTCACCCCAGCAGAATGGGTGGTGACCGTCAGTCATTTTGGCAATGTTTTAATTATCTTCGTCCATTGCTTCCTCACAATAGTCATTTTCCATTAAGCCCTCTTTCACAGGGCATGCGTGTTCCTTGTGGCCCAGTGAGCCACAGTGGTTGCAAATGGGCGGTGTGCGTTCTGGTGTAACTTGGAATGCAGCTGACTGGCCCCCATCTTCGAAGTGAAATTCTGCTGTGTGGGGAATTCTGGATAATTCCTCTTCCACTTCTAAAAGGAATTGATTACAGCGTAGCTTTGCCCGTGCACAGGTTGGGCATCAGGTGAAATCGCTGTAATTCAAGTTGCTGAATTTCTCTATAGGCCACGAGACCTTTGTGGAGCTCCTCCTCAATTAACTTATGAGGAAGGTTGGTGGGGAGCGAGTCAAAAGAGATGAACAAAGTTTTCACTTTGTTCCATCTGATGTGCATGGTGTGCACAATTTTTTTGCCCTTGGGGAGGGCAATTTCCATACAGACTTTTGCTGTGGCATCAGCTTCATTGCCTATTTCAAAACCAATATCGATCCAGCCACAGCCCATGTTGTTGGTGATTACATACACCGCGTGAGGGAAAAGTGAGGGCTGTGCCTCACATGTTTTCTCCCACAGGGTCGGTGACTCATCCCCAAGGAAGAGTCTGATACCATGTTCCACCTTTGATAAGGGTTGGTTGAACTGAATGTACATATATTGCGCATGCTTTACATTGAATACCATAAACCCAGATGGTGTCTGAGTTTGCAATTTATTTGCGGATTGGGTTCCTGGTCCCCCTCCAGGGCGTTTCTTGCCCTTAGTTGCACCATTAAGTGCACTGCTCGCCGCGACGCTCGCCCATGTTGTATTATTTTTATTGATAAAGTCACCCATCTTTCCTGTGTGTGATTATCCAAATTTGCTGCTTGAATTAAATTGTAGTAACTAAAGTGATTGATATGAGAAAGAAAAGCCTCATGATCTATTTTGTTATGCTTTTTCTTATTGACCATGACGTCAGTCTTCCTTGGACAGTCACGGAATAATAATAATAATAATAATAATAATTTTAAATTTTTAAATTTATTGTGGGGAAGGCTGACCATGGGACGGACACTTCTGAATATGACTCAGGAAAGCCAAACTTAGTACCAGGGGAGGCACCCCAGAGAAGCGATGCTATCTCTTGTTGCCAGTGGGAACGCCACTTATGGGGAGGGGAGGGGACGTGTGAAGGGGCCGTAGCCACTATTGAGCACGTGTGGAGGAAGGGGTCTGATTTGATGATCCAGACTGGGAACCAGGAGGAGACCAGCTGTTGGTGATGCGGTGGGAGGTATCCAAACATCCACGCTTAAAAGTGGTCCACCAAATGAGACCGGAATCTGTGGACAGCTTCTGGGAGGGTGGGGGTGGAGCCTGTGATGGCATCTAAGACAATCGTGTGGATGGTCCACATGGTGATTGCAACCACCAGAGCATAGAGGGAGGGTGAAAGGGAGGAGGCCATTGATAGAGCAAACATATCTCTTGACAGACTGAAGGGATGCGTTTGATCCTGGCCCAGAAGACGTTGAACTTCGCGCCATATCACTTTAGAGGTGGGGCACTTCTCCAGGCGGTGGAACAGCGTTCCATACTGGCCACACACGACACAGGATGAGTGTAAAGCATTAGAGCGTTCAGCTTTACAATACACCCACCTCAGGCAGCGCCACACATGGGAGAGGACTTGAGGCTGCAACAGAGGATGGTGTACGTATTTCCAGATGGTTTTTTGGGTCTCAATGGAATAAGGGATGTCCATCATGTCCAGGTAGTCCACCCTGGATAGGACATGGGGCCGAATGGGGATCACGCCATCATGGATGGGTAGCCCCTGTACCTCTTGTGTGAACTGAGGAGAGGGGCGGCCTCTTTGGGTTGTATGTCTGCTAATACAAATTCTCCACTCTGCGCTTCGCATGGAGAGTAGGATTCGTTTGTAGTGGGTTTTAGTCCCGTGGGGACCTGTGGCCGATGTGTGTGATGCGAGGTATTTCATCAGGGAGTGGGGGTTTGATGGATTGTTGAGGCCCAAGGCTCAGGAGAAGTTGGAGCGGGCTGCGCGGGACCAGTGTTGGGATGGGAGTGTAGGAGCAGTGACGGCCGCGATCCAGGTGCCCAGGATCTTGGCGGCATGGGCTTTGAAGTCAAGCAGGCCCATGCTATCTTGATGATGAGGGCCAAACATGACCTCTAGCCATACTGGTGGAGTGCGGCCTGACCAAAGCCATCCTTGCAGAAAGGCATACAGGGATTTGAAGAAGCTTGGGGAGAAGGGGATGGCATGGGCTCCTAACCAGACTTTGGATAGGAGCATAGAGTTGGCTAGAACAACCCTGCCAGTGAGGGTAGTAGGGTGGGCTCTGAGAGAGGCGATTCGCTTCGTCATGTTGTCCAGTATATGGCACTCCATTACTGCTGATGCATATCGACCTGCCTCCATCCACACGCCCAGATGGCGCACCGGTCTTATGGTAGGACGTGGCATGAAGGGGAGCACCAGTGGAGCGGTGTGTGTTGAGTTAGTAAGGCGTGGGCGAGCAGATGGGCCGGGTTGGGAACTAATTGCTGGGGCCCAGCAGTTCTGAAACTGACCAAGGAGGATGATTTCAGTTTTGGAGGCGTTCAGTGTCATGTTGCTTAACTGGGAATATTCCTGGATGAGGGCTTCAAGCGCGCGTGCATCTTTGTTATTAGACACCCCCACCACGCAATCATCTGCAAATGCCATCATCTTGACTGGGGTTTGGCCTGGCACATGGACCCCAGTGAGGTGGGCATTCACATTGCGCAGTAGTGGGTCAAGGCTGAAGTTGTATAAGAGTGGGCTAAGGGGGTCCCCTTGTCGCAAGCCCCTTTGAGGGCGGACTACTTCTGTTAAGAAGCCTGGGCCACGCAGCCATTGTTGCAGATTCTGTGAGCAAAATAACCCAGTTGATGAAGCGGGGGGTAGGCGGAATTGATGGAGGCAGGCCCTTAGGTATTCCCAGTTTACTCTATCATAGGCCTTTTGTTTGTCCAAGAATACCAGTGCTCCTGAGGCTGTTGACTGACATGCATTAGCCACGGAGTGCACGTTATCCCAAATCGACCTTCTGGGGATGAAACTGAATTGTTCTGGGGAGATGGTGGCAGATGCTACTGTCCCTAAACGGTTAGCCATGATTTTTGTTAAAATTTTGGTGTCTGTGTTTGTTAGAGAAATGGGGCGCCAGTTGGCTAAGTCTAGCCTATCCCCTTTCTTGAAGAGTGTGACTGTAAAGGCCTCATGTCCTCCTGGTAGGAGGCGCGTTTCCAACAGGCTTTGGTAAAAGAGACAAGCAGAAGTGGAGATATATATTTGAAATATTTTTTGTAGAACTCATATGGAATGCCATCTGGGCCTGGGCATTTTCGGTTTGGCGCACTGCAAATGGCTGTCCATAATTCGTTTGGAGTAATTAAATTATTATTTCTGGGTATCAGAAAATGGTGTAGATGTGGGCTCGGTTGAGAAATTCCGCCATTTTGGCCGGCTGAATTGGTTCAGCTCAGTATAACTCAGAGTAATATTTTTGCATTTTGATTGCCACTTCAGCTGGTGTGTCCGCAATGGAATCATCTGATCTTTGCACCTGTGTGCAGGCCACGCTCTGGCATGGGGCAAAATTTTTTTAAAGAAATATGCGGTGCACTTGTTGCCTTTAGTGATGCATGTGGCCCTATATTGGACACAAACCTGATGTTTGTGTTGCCTTTCGAGTGCATTGAGGTGGGCGGCTGCCTCTGCCCACTTCTGGCCCCATGCAGGGCTGTATCCTGTAGCTGGAATGTTGGACTCCAAGTGGGCCAATTCCGCCAGAGCGCGCGAGATAACTGCTGATGTGGCTCATGAGCATCTGGAGGAGAGATGGCGATAGTGGTGGATGGTGTCCTCTTTGAAAGTTGCCCATGTGGAAATGGGGTCCACACAAAATGGTGCAACAAATGATTTTGCCAAAGTTGCCTCTTCCACCCATGTGGAAAATCCTGGCGACGCAAGCTCAGGGGGCGGATTTTGCACCAATGTGGGGCCTTAGCAACTGTGACTGGTAGGTGGTAGGTTATCGAGACCAGTTGGTGGTCGGAGTATTCCATTTTCATTGTTTTTAAGGTGGGAGATGTGGGGTTGGAATTTCGCCAGCGTTAGAATAAGGTCGATGCAGGTCATGGACCTTAATTGGCTGTTGTGGACGTGGGGATGCAGCATGTTTTCAAGCAGCGGGGCATGTCGCAACAGCGCATCCATTAACCTAAGGGTGTCCTTTAGAACGCGTAGTTCTACGTGACCCTGTGGGGCGTGGGGTGAGGGAGGCCACTGGTCCATTGGTGAGGTTAGCTAACAGTCCATGTCGCCGACTAGGAAAGAATCAGGGGGTAGCGGGAGGGATTTGACCAATAAGAAAATTCCTGACGCTTGTGTGCACCATTTGGGGCATAGATGTTGACGATTGCATGCACTACATTGGCCCACGAGAAGGTGACGACAAGCACTCAGCCATTTAGGAATGTTTCTGAGGATGTGAATTTGAAAAAATTATTTTTTTCAAATTAGCACGCCACAGTGCTTCAACCAAAAGGCTAGGGATGGGAGGAGCATTGTTTTCTAAGCTTCCATGAAACCTCATGGACAGTGGGACTCCTGGATGGCCAGGATATCCACAGGTAAATTGTGTTGTAAAAAACTCAGTTTCCTAGCCCGGGATGGGGAGGCCTTGAGTCTGGCGATATTCAACGTCCCTAGAGTGAAGGTTTCCCCCTTCGCACCTGGGCCCACCAGCCTCCTCTAGATCCCCATGGGCCTTCACAGCAGCATAGGTGTTAGCAGCAACACTATTGGTATTTTTGTTGATTTTTGCGGAAAGAGTTGTGTTGGCTTTAGCCTTTGCTTTTTGTTTTCCCAACATTGGACAAATTTTTTGCGGTGCAGATGAGTTTGGTGCACTGTCGAGTGGGTCAAAAATATTTTAGTTGGGATAGGTCCCAAGTCAGTTTTGACCGGAGCTTGGGTGCAACAATTGGGTGAGATCAAATCTCCCATTGGATCCTCATATTGAGTGGCCCACTCGGCATGGGCTTCCCAATCTGATTGGATGATGGATTCCCAAGTTGCTTCTGCTGCGAAGGTCTCCATGTCCTCCTGGCGTTGTGAGTATGGGATAGCAGTGGTGGCCTTAGCCGCTTCCTTGGCCGCGGCCCTACGAGCCTGCTTGGCCTTCTTCCGCTCCTGCAGGGAGATAGGCTTTACCAATAGGTAGCAGCCTTGTGCTCCCACGGGAAAGCCTCCTTGGTGCTTGCAGTTGGTTTGTAGTGCGCCTCTCCGCTGGCCATGGCCGCTGAGGGGCGCTCTTGGAATGTGATGCCCTCCTTGATGGGGCATGCATGCACCTTATGGCCAAACACGTCACAGTGGGTGCAAATGGGGGGCGCGCTGTCCACGGTCACCCAGAACGGGTGGGTGGTATGCCCTGCGATATCAATAAAAGTGGAGTGCAGGATCTGGGTTAGGTCCTTTGCGATCTCCTCAGTTGGGGTCAGAACTGCGATGGCTTTGCTGGTGCACAGGTGTGGCATCAGCGTGAAGCGTTGCATTTTGAAAGATTGTATTTCGCCATATATGGCGAGACCATCTTTCAGGTGTTGTTCCAAAATGTCACGTTTTACCATAGTAGGCAAAAAGTCAAACGTGAGGAAAATTTGGTTTGATGCTGTCCATCTGGTGCATTTGGTTTTGATGACCCATTGCCCTTCGGGGAGGTCGACCACTATGTGCACCGCTGCAGCCTTGTCTGCTGCTTTTTTGCTTTTGAAAATTAGGTCCAGCCAACTGCGCGACATGGAGTGAGGTGCCATGTACACCGCAGTCAGGAAAACTTTGTGTACATCTTCACAAAATTTTTCTCATAAGGCCGTTTTTTGCATTTCCAGATACACATGGACTCCGAATTCCACCGATGAAAGTGGCTGGGAGTGTGGCGTGTTGATGTACTGGTTGCATTGTGCTTGCCACGCGAGTATCTCTGGGGAAATTGTGACCACCAGTTTTTAAGAACTTTGTCTATTCCGCCAGATTCTCCGGGGCGTTTTTGAACGTTGGAGGCCGCGGGCCTTCCACCTGCTCCTCTTAACTTGCTTGCTCAACTGCTCCCTGACATGGGCGCAGACTAATCTCCTCTGTGAGATTATCAAACTAGATTCAGTCTTAAATTGAATAGGTTGCAATAGTGATTGCAACGAGAAAGAAAAGTTTAATAATAATAAAATAATAATAATAATAGTGATAATAGTAATAATAATATTAATAAACTCCTCTTTCCAATTACTATCACTTATAGTAATTTTGATTCGATTCAAACAGCATAATTTGATAATCAAAATCAGGCGAGATAAGTATGAACAATAAGGTAAAGAGCTGGGTGAACGTGGTAAAGGGAAGCGGACCTGGACCTGCACCACCCAAAAGTACCAAGCACACAGGTACAAACAAAAATCTAAGCAAAAATAAAAAACCTGAGGTTGTGCATCCCGCAGGTTTCATTAATTTCTTAGTAAAATATTACAGTATTTGGAAGTATCCCAATTTCAACCACTGTCATTGGTGGAACATGGGATATGAGTTTTTCTGGGCATAGAAACACTGATAATGTGGGAAAAGTTTGGCAAAGCCCAAAAATAATCTTCTGTCACATGGTGTACCTAACAACCCATACTATCCGCAGAGGTTGGGTAGACCTTGGGTTCAAAACTGTGGAAGAAGTAAACAAAAAGCAAAGGTCAGATTGGTACTCAACCTTCCCAATGGACAGCAATTGGTCCCAACCAAACACACCCATTGGACAGAATCCAAAGACATTTTCATCATTTTTGACTATCTTCCAACTATACTGGCGTGCACAGTAGTCAGAAGACATCTTTGAGAAGGGTTAAAAGCCTACAAAGAAATTAAACAATTTGAAATGCAATTATTCCAGATGATGCCAATCCTTAGCATGGGGAAGGAAATAGAAATAATTTCACTGATCCAGGATGTAGTAGAGGATATTACAAAAATCACTTACATCACGTCCTTCACAATTGATGGTAAAAAATCCCAGCTGTTCTGTGCAACAGTGGAAAGCGCACCCCCATTTGCAACCACTGCCAAGCCTTTGGGCACAAGATCATGCTTGCCCCATCAAAGAAGGCCTGGGAGAAATGGAATTCTGTGAGGAGGAAATTGGCAAAGATGACTCAGAATACGGCAAAATCATAGACACTACACAAGCCTTAAACTGGGGAGATCTCGGACAATATAATATAATTGACCCTATTTCCCCAAAAAACGAAAAATGGCCAAACAAGCTCGCAAGCTGACCATGGCCAAGGCCAAGGCAAAGGCTTCGGCGGTATCAACCATATCACTGGAGCAAGACAGGAAGACATGGAAAAATTTGAGTCCATGAACCAATCAGATCCTGTGGAAAACCATACACCCAATCCAACCAGTTCAAATTCAGCGGAACCTGATTTGGAAATGAATGCAGCAAATTGGGGTTCAGTGCACCCCCAGAAAATGCATAATTTAATCCAATCAGGAAGGAAAATCAACAATGGAATGTGCAAGAAAATAATGTGGCCAATAAAGATCCCCAAGTGCACCACATTAACATTTTGAAACCAAGCAAAGCAAAGAGAGGAGAAAAACTGCAGTGATGAAAGGGGCAGAATACACCCCAACGCCTACTCATGGTTATACTCTCTGCAGCAGAGGTGCAGTGGAGAGCAATGTGAGCGAGGGAGTAGGGCTGGGAGGCCCTGCTAACTGCTCCTGAGGCGCATTGGGCGTCTCAGTAGAGATAGGGACACTAAACATAGCGGGACTCAAGGCCTTAATGTCCCAAGCCAAGAAGTTGAGTCTCCTATGAAACCCACCTGTGGAGATCCTGGCGGTGCAGGAAACCCACTGTCCACAGGGAGAGGAGGAGGCATGGGAAAAATGCTCCTCCCAAAATTGTTTTGGTCACTCCACTGTGGGGTGATAGTATGTGCGAACCAAAACTTTAAATTTATTAATAAAAATTTGTTCCTGGACAGCCGTGTAATCGCCATAACATTCTCATAGCACACCAAAGTGCATACAATCGCCAGTGTGTACACCCCAAATGGTGCACAAGACCAAAGAGAATTTCTCACAGCCCAAACACAACTAAATCTACTAGCAAACACTTTTGTCATTGGAGACATGAACTGCTGGACTAACCTATAAATGGATCAATGGCCACACACAATAGAGATACCACAAGGGCAAATGGAACTTTGAGTACTAAAGGCCACTCTGGGACTATATGATCCACTGCCAAAAAGGCAATCCCTGCTACAAAACATGACACGCCCACATGTACAAAATGTCACACTTATCTCTTTGTCGAGGATAGACCTAATACTTGCACCAATAATTTTCCATCACCAAATTCAAAGATTTAAAACTGCAAAAATCAGATTCTCTGACCATCGGCTTGTTTTGGTGTCTTACAAACTGGCGGAACCAAGTATCCAAGCACCCAGATGGTGCAGAATATGCCCAAAAGTTTAGCCGACTAAAAATTGCAATCCTGGATGGGAGGAATATCCTCAACCCAGGATTTTCAAACACCCTTTTGCTAGGACCCACTAACCTGGGAAAACTTCAAAAAATCAACAACCCAACAAATTAAACATACATTGTCTAGAAGACACAGGGCAGTTTCAGCCATTATCAAACACATATTGGCTGAAATTGACCATCTAGAAAACAATGTACCAAGAATGGGATACAGCCACGGATGGGGTCACAAATGGGCAGAAGTTTCTGCTTAGCTAAACGCCCTGATCCGTGAACACCTTCACCAAGTTGGAGTCCAATATAAAGGCAAAAACATAAGAGACAGAGAAACTTGCTCAAGCTACTTTTTCTGGCAATTAAAAATCAGAAAAAATATGATAGCTTGTACATAGGTCTGTTGACTGGATAAATCCATAGCAGAAACATCCAAATAAGTCATGACTGAAGTGCACAGGTTTTATACAAAATTGTATAAATCTGAGCCGGTCAAAACAGAAATAATCAAATAAATCCTTAGAAGCGCACATATTAACACCGCGGTTCAAGATAAAAATTTAATTAACCTAATATTGCCGAGGAATTATGGGAAGTAGTACGCGGTGCACCAAGAGGGAAATGCCCTGGACCTTATGGGATTCCCTATGAATTTTATATAAAATATTTTACTAACATCTCTAACATTCTTTAAACTTCAATAAACAAGTGTATTATGAAAACATGCCTCCTACCTGAAGGCAAAGAAGCATACAAGGTCACTTTATTTAAGAAAGGAGACAGATTAGAACTATCCAACTGGTGCCTAATTTCCCTAACCAATACAGATACAAAAATTTTCACTAAAATTATGACTAAACGACTAGGAGAAATTGCAACTGATGCGATATCTCCATCACAATATGGATTTTTACCAAGAAGATCCATATGGGATAACATCCACACAGTTGCAAATGTCTGCCAGTCCAAAACTTCTGGAGAACTTGTCTTTTTAGACCAACAAAAGGCATATGACAGGGTGAACTGAACCTATCTTAGATCCTGCCTTCAAAAATTCAAGCTTCCAAATAGATTCATAAACTGGGTAATGTTGTTTACAGAGTCTGCAATCATGGCTGTGCGGGGAGCAGGCTTCTTAACCAACCCAGTTATCCCACAGAGAGGACTAAAACAAGAAGACACCTTAAGCCCTCTACTCTACAACTTTAACCTAGACCCCCTAATCCGAAATACAAACACTCTGCTCAAAGGAATCAACGTCAAGGGCCAACCACCAGTCAAAATGATGGCCTTCGCTGATGATTGTGTGGTGGGCATATCCAACAATCAAGACGCTTGCAGATTTGAGAAGATAATACAAGACTATTCAGCCATAAGTAACGCATCACTTAACACTGAATAAACGGAAATTATGCTCCTGGGAAAATATCAGACCCAGTAGATGCCATCTACACAGGGCCAACAAGCTAGTACATCAAGACTCCTGACCAGACATAGAAGGGGAAAATTAGCAACGAACTCACTAAAGCTTCCATTCATCACCAAGCCAACAGCTGGCCCTGTTCGTCACTTGGGAGTATGGTTGGAAGCAGGAGGCTACACTAACTCCATGATGGAAAGTCATTTATTAGACAAAATAACAAAACGCATTGCCTCCTTACATGGACACCAAACAGGTCTAACAGGAAGGGTCACAGTAGCCAACTCTATGATTCTATCAATCATATGGTTCATGGCCCATGCAATCGCTTTCTCACCATCTTTCTTCAACACAGTCCACGCCCTATTACAAGGATGGCTATGGTCTAACCACAACCCCCCTATACGCCTTGAAACCCTATTTGGCTCTAGAAGGAATGGAGGTATGGGGCTTACTAAATACGTAGAGCAAGCAACCCATATGCTGGGATCCTGGATAGCTCAGGTGACTAGCCAAGATCTTCCAGATACACACTGGGCCAGAACAGCAAGATATAACTTCACACGAGCACTACAATTATGAAACCCAGATAAACTGAACACATTAATCAGAAATTCTGGCATCCCATTTTACAGCTGCAGGACCACATGGCACTCCTTTACAATTTAAACGAATACTCCTAGCCATGAGAAGAGTGACATGGCGGATTCATATAAATGATCAAACCAGTCACCAAGGATGACCAAGGCTAATTCACAGACAGGAGATCAATAATCAAATAGTCACAGACAATATAATAAGCAAAAGACCAAATACCATAGCCAGGATAGATTACCTGGACCATATGGACATACCCTACAACCTGGAGACCCTAAGAAGAGTATGGAGATACACACATCACCTTCTACTCCAACCCAGGATAAGAGCACATGTATGGAGGTTTATGAGGAGAGTATACCAAACAGCTGAACAGTCAAATGCCAATCATACCTCATGTGCAATATGTGGTCAGTATGGAAGCCTAGCCCACCGTTTAGAACAATGCCCAACATCAGTGGCTGTATGGAAAGAGGCCATGCGCCTTTTCCGCCAAGAAAACGGACATCCATTCAGCCTAGCAAGAAACATGTTCGCTATAAACATGGACTCTCCTATCCACCCATCTCTCAAGGCATTAATAGTAGCAATAGCACTATGGATGATAAATACAATGGTACTGGAATCGTTCACAGGAGCAGCGCCAACAATCCAAGAAGCCATTCATCGCTTCCACAGCCATATATTGGAACACCTCCAAGCATGGCTGTTTGGACATATGACCCCCTGTAACAGAAGGACAATCAACACATGGTTCCCCATATGGTTCCTAAAAGTTGATCCTTTCCTTCACACATGCTGCATCCAAGAATAAGCCATTATAACTCCCCTTCCCTACTGTCCTAATCTTGGTGATCCTGGAGACAACAAGAGGGGCTTTGAACCCTCTTGGGTGTCTTTAATTGTTGAATTTCATTAGTTTTCTCACTATATCAGAAGTGCTTGTCCCCTGGTCAACCTTCCCCAAATAAATATATTAATATTAATAATAATAATAATATTTATTATTATTATTATTATTATAATTTTATTTGAGGTGGGCTGACCTTGGGACAAATATAACATACTGATAGAGAGGATAGGGAGTAGGGAGTGACAATATAGGAGTGGAGGACAAAACCCAAGTACTGGGGGTAACACCTTCCTGAGCATGTTCTGATAGACCAGGATTACATGAATTTAACAACACTGATTCGCTTGGTCAGACCAAGGCATGATGCGCGAATCAACATGCATTGATATCCTCTTGGCACAGAAAATGCAATTAATGCAATTTCTGCCACAATTGGTTTTGAACCCATGACGTAAGGGGTGATAGTGGGACGGCCTCCTGACTATGCCACACCCCCTAATAATAATAATAATAATATTAATAATAATTTTATTTGAGGTGGGCTGACCTTGGGACAAATATGCCACACCAAAAAAGGGGGGAAATGAAATAAGGGGGCCACGACCTAAACCTGAGTACTGGGAGAGAACATTGTAGCTAGTGTCCCATGGAACCTGGTGGTGTTGAAAAGGATTCACTTGAGCTGCTTAGAGAGTTTCTACTGATGTTGAGACAGGTTTGCATTTCCATGTCATTAGTTAAGAAGGGGAGTGGAAGCCAGCTCTTCACCATCCTCTGAAGTCAGTGTGGAATTGCTTCACCAAACAGCCATTTATTGAATGATTTGATTATATTTTTGTTATATTGATTGCTGATCTCAACGGAATTTGGGGCCAAATTTTGAATTGCCTCAAGATAAAGCATGTGAATTGTCCATAGGGATAATGCAAATATAACTGCTTAAAGCAAATCTGGGATAGGTGAGTAAATATTAAGTGCCATAGATTTGTAATTAAACAGAGTTTGGTGGGTATGCAGTTGGGTGCCATCAGTGGCCATGCTAGTTTCCATACAAGCCAGGTTGTTGGGCACTCTTTCAACCTATGCAGCATGGTGTCTACTACACTGCATACTCTACAGTGTTTCTGGGTTGAATTGGTTCACTCATCTGTTTGGTAGTCCCTGTTCAATCATTGCCAGATGTGCACCTAATTTTTGGGTAAAGTAAATCATGGGTCACAAAAATTCCAATTTTTTTGAGTTTTTCATTGTATGGCTGATCATATTGGTCTAAGAGATTGATATGGGATAGGGTTTGGGCTTTTGGAGGAGGGTAATCCTCCACTGAGACTTGTGCACCCCTGCATTCCTGAGCATAGGTGTGATTTGCAAACCCCTGACTGCATTGGCCCCTAAGATGCTGAGCAAGAACAGCCACTCATCATGACCGATGATCTTCAGTACCACATGAGAGAGCCTGAGGACTGATGTGGGCTGTGGGAATTCAGATTGGCTGCCAGGTAGGACATGAAGGCATTTTGCGCTGTGGGATTGGCTAGTCTGAGGTCCCTGGCCAGGTTGATTTGTGCAGCGTGCGACCAGTAATTCAGTTCAGGGGTTGGGCTTGTCACTCAACTATCCACTTACCAAATATTTTATCAGATTGGGTGCCGTGGCTGGTGAGGCCAAGCCTCCTTCTGTTCTTGGTCTGTGGAGCAGGCCTATTCATATTGGGACTCTTCTGCCTTCCCACAACTACGACTGCAGTAAGGCCCTGATGCATTCATGGAAATTTGAGGAGAAGGGGACAGCTGCAGCTGGGAACAAGAGGATTAAAAGAAGGAGGGAATTTGTGACCAAAACTCACCCCACGAGTCCCATTTGCCTCCCTCTGAGGGAGGCAATGCAGGACGCGAGCTTCTGGATGAGCTTATCCTCAATCTTGGGTAGGTCTGGCCCATTGTGGTCTGAGGTGATGCCCAGGTGTTTCACTGGGCCACCTGAAGGCGCTACCCCAAATGGGGCCCAGATTCTGCCCAATTTTTTGTTTTTTGTGGATTTTGGTGGGTGACGAGGGTGGTCCTTAAGTGCTGGTGAATTGTATGAATTTCACCAAATAAATTTCCTTTTACCCTAGACTGATTTATTTTTTAAATTATTGCTTTGATTCACCTCAATTTTTACTGGATTCTGCATTAATTATTAAAATTATAATCTGGGTGATAAGTCAGTTTGTCACTGGTTACATCTTATATGGCAATGTACTGAGACCTTTAATTAAGGTCTCAATCATCAATTGGTGTAATTAAATTATTTATATTGATTAAATAATTATGAGACTTTGGAATTGTGCGTTAAATCATTGGAGTTGATTCTATCTGGTTGGCTTCTCAATTAATCATCAATTATGTCATAATCAGCAAAGTTCAGAGACCTGCAATTAAGGTCTCAGTTGTCAAAATTAAGTTTTAAATTATTTAAATTATTTAGTCGAAATTTGAGTTCTCAAAATTTCACATTAAATTAACTAAATTAGTTTCATTAGGGTGGCTGGTTGCTTTTTTGCCAATTATATCATTCTTAGCAAAGATCTGAGACCTGCAATTAAGGTCTTGGTTGTTTATATGCGAATTTATATTGTTTAAATTGATGCTTGAATTTTCAATGTTTTGCATTAAATTATCAGAATTGGTTTCATCAATTCAGCCAGTTGATTTGTTACCAATTCCATCATTTTTGGGTGAATTCTGAAACCTGCAATTAATTGAAGTACTTACCTATTTATCAAAACTGATTTTTGCATTCAAATTCAGGTCAGCTGATGTAATGATGACATCATTATCAATATCAATGGCCAGCTCCTGATTTGTTGATTTTGAGATGGATCTGACTTCTGAACTTTCTAAATGCATTTTTTGGAACTTGTAATCAATTTGGTTTTGCTTTTTCTTATTCACCATGACAAAAGTCTTCCTTGGATGGCCATGGCGCTGGGTATATATGGCCCAGTTGTCCCCCATCCCAGATACCATTTCCAGCTGAGTGGGGGTGGCAGGAGGCAGAGTGGCTCTATCCAGGACCAGTTGGTGAACTCTGGTGTTGGGATTTTTGCCCATATTCCCAGCCTGCTAGATTACCTGTTATCACTAGGGGAAAATTCCCTAAGGCGACGTGAATTGGAAATTGGTTGGACTAAGTTTCAGAGTAACTACGTTTGGGGGACTTTGGGATATTTTCCTGGTCATATCCATTGGGGATTGATCCAGATGAATATTTAAGATCTCAGTGGGCGGAGTTGCCAACAAAATAGGGTCATCGGATAGTGATTAACTATCAAATATACTGATTGGGATCGGTCAGGTTTCATCACCAATTGATTGGAAATTAATAGCAAGTTGTGAGACGAGTGATGCCACCTGCAACTAGTGAATTGATCAGTTGGTGAGCGACCTGCCATAATGGGTAATAGGTCCCATTACCTAAGCAGGTCACTAGCCATATATGGTTGGTTCACTTGGATTGAGAGGAAAACTTTAGGGACATGTATCCAACTCTTTCTGTTTTAGGTCTTGAGGATGTCCAATGATGGAATCCTACCCAGGATGGGGAAGACCATCGCTTCTGAGATGAGGATGGGTGATTCAACAGCAACTGCTGCCATTTCGTTTAAGAGGTGTCAACTGAGGGTTAGACAGCTGAATTCCTCACTATATATATTTCCTAGAATTTACTATAAAAAACAAAGATATTAAAGAGTTATTTAGTTCTATGTTATCAATTTGGTATATAGTTAAACTATCATCAGCTTCCATTGTGCTGTTCTGTCTCAAGGATATTATTGCTGTGGGCAATAATTGGAAGACTCTCAGAGAGAAGAGTAAAGATCTGAGCAGGGATCCAGAGAAGAAGGAGCCATAATCAGGGATAGCTGCCAACTGTGTGTTGGACCGAAGAGACTGTCACTGGGGTATCTCAGCGAAGATTAGGTGGACAAGAGAAAGGGAACAAATCCCTACAAAAATAACATCACGAGTATTTAATTGGGAATACTGGATGAGCGTTGGGCCAAAATATAATTCATAATCAACTATGGATAATAGTATCCATACTATTATCAATTAATAATTAATTCTACTATACAATATGATGAAGTGCACAAGGAAATCAAACTTGTGCAGTAAAAAAGTTACTAGGTTGCTTGCCAATAATAACTAAACAAATAATTTATTACAAGTTGGTGCTCACTACAGGGGTAGTTGAGAAAAAATCTATAAGGATGTCATACAAAGAAGAGCTACGCAAACTGTGGACTGATTTAGCCATTGTAAACAAGAATACCTTAAACTCAGTGTACCACCTGGAGTTCTTAACCTTAGAAGAATGAGTCGCCAAGGTGGAGGAAGTAATAGAGAATGTAGAAAGCTTTAGGAATGAGTTACTAGAGAAAGTAAATTTGTCAAAGAGAAAAGAAGGGGACCTCATTTGAGAGGTCTTATACCTGAAAATGGAGCATGAAGCGGATTGCGTTCATTTAAGAAAATTTGTTGTGGATATTGATAGATTAATCAAACAAGTGGAGGAACTTAAAGCTCACAGATGTGCTTGTGAGCCCAATACCCTCTTGGGGAAATTA